>PVKM010002571.1:0-15299 GCA_004027735.1 Carollia perspicillata | reverse complement strand
AGGAGATTTTAACACCCCACTGTCAAAAATGGACAAATCTTCCCCCCCCAAAAAAAACAAGGATATTGTGGCATTGAAAATTGTCCTAGATAAAATGGACTTAGCTGATTTATATATGGAGAGAGCCCTTCATCTGAAAGAAGCTAAATAAACATTCTTTTCAAATGAACATGGAAGATTTTCAAAGATAGACCACATGATAGGACACAAAACAAGCCTCAACAAATTTAAGAAAATTAAAATTATACCAAGCATTTTCTCCAACCACAAGGAAGTGAAACTATAAACAAATCCCTAGGGAAAAAATCAAAACACTCAAAATCATGGAGATTGAATAGCATGCTATCAAACAATGAATGGGTCAAGAATGAAATTTGAGATGTAATCAAAAAGTTTCTGGAAACAAATGAAAATGAACTAACTTCAACCTAAAACTTATGGGACACAGAAAAGGCTCTCCCGAGAGTGAAGTTCATAGCAATACAGGCATACATAAAAAAGATAGAATCATTTCAAACAAACAACCTAACCCCATGCCTACAAGAACTCGAGGAACAACAAAAAGACAGCCCAAGCTAGTAGAAGAAAGGAAAAGACCAAGATCAGAGCAGAATTAAATGACATAGAGACTAAAAGAACAATACTAAAGATCAATGAGTCCAGGAGCTAATTTTTTTGGAAAAAAAAAAATTGACAAGCCTTTAAGCAGACTCATCAAGAAAAAGAGGGGGAGGACCCAAATAAACACACTCAGAAATGAAAGAGGAAAGATTACAACTGACACAACAGAAATACAAAGGATTGTAAGAAAGTACTATGAAGAACTATATGCCAAGAAATTTGAAGACCTAGGTGAAATAGACAAATTTCTAGAAAAATATAATCTTTCAAAATTCAGTGAAGAAGAAGCAAAAAACCTGAACAGACAGAGAACAGCAGACAAAATTGAAACAGTTATCAAAAAACTGATGACTTGCAAAAGCTCTGTAGCAGGCGGTTCCACAGGAGAATTCTACAAAACATTTAAGGAACAGCTAATCCCTGTCCTTCATAGACTATTCCAAAAATTCCGAGGTGATGGAAGTCTCTCATCCTTTTTTTATGAAGCCAGCATCATCCTAATCCCAAACCAGATAAAGACACAAAAAAAGAAAAACAATTTCAGGCCAATATTGCTGATGAGCATAGAAGCTAAAATCCTCAACAAAATATTGGCAAACTGCATCCAACAATACATTAAAAAGATCACACAACATGACCAAGTGGGATTCATCCCAGGGATACAAGAATGTTTCAGCATTCGCAAATCAGGAAATGTAATACATCACACGAACAAAAGCAAACACAAAAATCACATGATCATATCAATAGATGCGGGAAAAGCATTTGACAATATATAGCACCCATTCATGATAAAAAGACTCAGCAAAGTGGGGATAGAGGGGCCATTCCTCAACATAATAAAGTCCATATATGAGAGACCTAAGTCAGCATCATAGTCAATGGACAAAAACTAAAATCTATTTTACGAAGATTAGGAAGAAGACAAGGTTGTCCACTTCCACCACTTCCATTCAATATAGTATTGGAAGTTTTAGCGACAGCAATCAGACAAGAAAAAGAAATAAAAGGCATCCAAATCAGAAAAGACAAAAAAAAAAAAGTGTCATTGTTTGCAGATGACATGATAGTGTGCATGGAAAATCCTATAAACTCCACCTAAAAACTTTTCAACCTAATAAATGAATTTGGCAAAACAGCAGGATACAAAATCAATATCCAGAAATCAAAGGCATTTTTGTATACCAACAATGAAACAGCAGAAGCAGAAATCAAGAAAAAAAATCACATTCAATATAGAAAAAGAAAAATAAAATACCTAGGAATAAACCTAACCAAGGAGATAAAAGACCTGCATGCAGATAACTACACAACACTGAAGAATGAAATCAAGGAAGACACAAACAAATGGAAACATATACCGTGTTCATGGATTGGAGGAATTAACATCATCAAAATGTCCATATCACCCAAAGCAATATACAGATTCAATGCAATACCTATCAAAGTACCAATGACATATTTCACAGACATAGAACAAACACTTCAAAAGTTTATATGGAACCATAAATGACCCCGAATAGCAGCTGCAATTTTGAGAAAGAAGAACAAAGTAGGAAGGATCACAGTACCTGATACCAAACTGTATTACAAGGCCATCGTAAATCAAAACAGTCTGGTACTGGCATAAAAACAGGCATATAGACCAATGGAACAGAATAGAGAGCCCAGAAATAAACCCAAGTCACTACAGTCAATTAATATTCAACAAAGTGGGCAACACCATAAAATGGAGTAAAAATAGTCTCTTCAACAAATGGTGTTGGGAGAACTGGACAGCTACATGCAAAAAACTGAAACTCGAGCACTAACTTACACCATACACAGAAATAAATTCAAGATGGATAAAAGAGTTAAATATAAGTTGTGACACCATTAAAATCCTAGAGGAGACATAAGCAGAAAAATCTCAAATATCTCACGCAGCAACATTCTTACTGATGTGTCCCCCAGAGCAAGGGATATAAAGGAAAGAAAAAATAAATGGGATCTCATCAAAATAAAAAGCTTCTGCATAGCTAAAGAAAACAGCATTAAAATATAAAGAGAACCAACTATATGGGACAATATATTTGCCAATGATACCTCAGACAAGGGTTTAATCTCCAAAATATACAAAGTACTTCCCCAACTCCACTCTAAGAAGATAAGCAACCCAATTAAAAAGTAGGCAAAGGACCTAGACAGACCCTTCTTCAAGGAGGACATACAGAGGATTCAGAGACACATGACAAGATGCTCAATATCGCTAGCCATCAGAGAAATGAAAATTAAAATCACAATGAGATACCACTTTACACCTTTCAGAATGGCCATCATAAACAAAGCAACAAACATCAAGTGTTGGAGAGGTTGTAGAGAAAAGGGGACCCTAGTTCACTGCTGGTGGGATTGCAGACTGGTGCAACCACTGTGGATAACACTATGGAATTGTCTAAGAAATCTAAAAATGGAACTGTCTTTGACCTAGCAATTCCACTGCTGGAATTATATCCTAAAAACCATGTAACACCAATCCAAAAGAACTTATGCACCCCAATGTTCATAGCAGCACCATTTACAATAGCCAAGTGTTGGAAGCAACCTAGATGCCCATCAGTAAATGAATGGGTCAAAAACTATGGTACATATACACAATGGAATTCTATGCATCAGAAAGAAAAAAAGAGCTCCTGCTCTATGCGACAGAATGGATGGAACTGGAAAGCATTATGCTGAGCGAAATAAGCCAGGCAGTAAAAGACAAATACCATATGATCTCACCTTTAACAGGAACCTAAGCAACAAAAGAAATAAGCAAGGAAAATATAGCCAAAGACATTGAAATAGAAAACAGGCTGACATTAACCAGAGGGGAAAGGGGAGGGAATTTCAAGACAGAAAGGGCAGGGATTACAGGAACAAGTATAAAGGACACATGGACTAAAACTAATGGGGGTAGAAATGGGAGGGAGGTGGGGAGCACTGTGGGGGGTGGACTGGGATGGAAGTAATAGGCAGATAACTGTACTGAAGAACAATTAAAATAAATTTAAAAATACTTAAAATATTTCCAGCAGTTTGTGCTCTTTCTTATTTTTCCCGTAGCTTAAATTAATCATAAAAATTTTCCCTCTAATTTCACAGACATCCCATGGTTGCCTCCCTTTGATCCCTTAGCTCCTACCTCTGTTGTGAGGTTTCATGGCCCTCTTGAACACTGTCCCTTTGTTTCTCCTGTAAGCCTTCTTTAATGCTTATTATTTCCATTTTAATTACTTTCCCTTTCATCTCAAACACTAGTAAGGCAGAAACAATGTATAAAGTCAAGTTGTTTTTTTGAGAACTAGAATTTATTACTATCCTAGTGTCACTTTTACTAATTGTTTAAAGTTAATGGCATACAAACTTACAGAATTTCTTATAAATGTTTAAATTTTTGTTCGTCAAAGAGAAATCTCCTTTACACTCTCTATATGAGGATGTGCCGTCTCTTGTAGACTAGTTATACATAATTTATTCATACCAATGAAGCTGAGACTTTGATTCCCAAATAACATCACTAGTGTCAACATAAAAATATTCAAATCTGTAGAAAATTTTTATGAGATTTTTTGAGCCAAACTGACAACAAATGCCTGGAGGAGAACCTCAATGAGTTCAGAAAATGGTCTGGAAAATGAAATTTTTATACCTTTATAAACAGAATCAAGAGTGGCACCATTAGCCCTGGCTGGCGTAGCTCAGTGGATTGAGCGCGGGCCTGCGAACCAAACAATCACGGTTCGATTCCCAGTCAGGGCACATGCCTGGGTTGCAGGCCAGTTCCCAGCGAGGGATGCACAAGAGGCAACCATACATTGATATTTCTCTCCCTCTCTCCTTCCCTTCCCCTCTAAAGATAAATAAATAAAATCTTTAAAAAAATTAAAAAAAAAAAGAGTGGCACCATTAAGTGGGTTACATGAAATCCATTGGTGATAGATTAGGGAGGCTGGAGGAAACAAAGTGAGAAACCTCTGGGATTGGATAAAAAGTAAACTAATAGACACATATTTTACATAGTAGAGTACAGGACAGTTAATAGTCAACAATTAATATGATAACAATAACAATGAAGGAATTCCTGGTATCCCCTGGAGTGCTTGAGGGGTCTGGAAAAAGAAAATTTGACATTACTAAAATATGTTGTGCTAGATTCAAAGAGACAACAGACAGGCTCAGTTAAGGTAAAGATTGTCCTTTGTTAGAAAAAAGTGCTGGTCTGGGACATGACTACCTGCTATGAACTGCTTTTAGGTAAAGTGTTTTAATTTCAGCACATCCTATGTGGTTATCCTATGTCTCTGACTTTGTAAGTCTGCCATGCAGGCCTCCAGTGAACTTATCAGGTTTCATATGTGGCACATTTTCTTTCACACTATGGTCACAGCAGGTCACAATGTAGCTGAACAAACTGGTCACATAACTGGAAGGATGTTCTATGTGTCTGTCCCTGTCATGCAGACTCAAGCTGTGTTGGCCATAACATACTCCCAGGAAAAGAGGGAACTGCTTTCTTGGGTTGAGACAAAGCCACTTGAAGAGAAGCATTAAAAATTAACAGTATAGAATTTCCTCAAAAACTAAAACTGGAACTACTTTTTGATCCAGAAATTCCACTGCTTGGATTATTCCCTAAGAATCCTGAAACACCAATTCAGAAGAACCTTTGTTCACAGTAGCACTAATTATAATAGCCAAGTACTGGAAACAGCCTAAGTATCCATCAGTAAATGAGGGGGTCAAAAAATGGTGGAACATTTACACAACAGAATGATATACAACAGAAAGAAAGAAGGTACTCCTACCATTCTCAACAACATGGATAGAACTGGAGACTATTATGCTAAGTGAAATAAGCCAGGCTGTAAAACACAAATACCATATGATCTCAACTATAATAGGAACCTAATGAACAAAACAAACAAATGGGCAAAATAGAACCAGAACCATGGAAACATGGAATAGACTGACAGTGACCAGAGGGGATGGGAAAGGGGAATAAGAGTAGAATGAAAGGGAAGGGACTACTCAAGGAACATGTAAGAATGACCCACAGACAAGGACAACAGGGTGAAGATAGACTGTGGGAGCTGGGGGTGGCCTGGGTGAAGGAGATCAAAAAGGAAAGAAGTGGGACAACTACAATAGAACTATAAAATATTTAATAAAAAAATTATTCTGTAGGTAACACGAGTAGAAGAAAAGATGCCTTTTGCTTTCTTGTAGCCCTAAATTATTTGAGAAAAAAAGTCTGGGGGAGATATCAAAAGAATCTTAATTTTAAAATTAGGGATATTTTAACAAAATGAAATTGGGAACATGGGCATTCCTGCTGCCTATCACTACCAGAACCAATAAATGGAGACAAAGATTGAATCTTTATGGGCCCTTTATTCAGAAGATGGTGGATTGTGTACTCTAAAATACCATCTTAGCTTTTCATCTCAAACTGACTCATTTTATAAAAGGAAAAAGAGGGTAAATTAGAGGTTTGGAATTCAGGGGGAAATGTTCATAAGACAAAAGTTTAAGTCTAATGATTTTTCTAGCATCCCTTCCTCTACCTGAAACATAATTCAGCTCTGCTGCCTCAAATTTTCTTCTATCATCCTTAGTGCTGGGTCTCTGCTATGACTCACATTGGTGGGTCAAGAAAAATAAGAGGTAATAGCTCAGGAGCTCAAGGAGGGTTTATTTTGCAAAGTAAAGCACAGGAAGAACACTAATAAAATATAGTACGATACTTGAGATTCACCATGTGAATTCACATATCTAAAAAATGTATGCGGATATGGTTACCTTAGCAATTTCAGGAAAAGCA
Source organism: Carollia perspicillata (assembly GCA_004027735.1). Lineage (NCBI taxonomy): Eukaryota > Metazoa > Chordata > Mammalia > Chiroptera > Phyllostomidae > Carollia > Carollia perspicillata. The sequence goes on along the minus strand of PVKM010002571.1, from coordinate 8,833 downwards.
TTTGACAAACTTCAAAGTGAACTTATGATAAAACCTTCTAATACAGTAGAAATGGTGAAGGGGTATTTCTTATGTTGAAAAGGTAATCCATGATAGATCTGTGGCTAATATAGTGGTAAAAGACTGAATGTCCATGTAAATATCAAGAATAAAGTAAGGATGCTTACTTTCACATTTGCTATTGAACATCATATTGGAACTCCTAATTTGTGTAATAAAGTAACAAAAATGAATAAAATTTACATACATTGAAGAAAAACTGAAATTAGTAATTTTATTAAACTGACAATATATAGTCAATATAAAAATCAATTTTATATATTAAATAATAAGCAATCAGAAATCGAAATAAAAATGCTATCAGTAGTAACATCAATAAAAACATAATATTAGGCATAAATTAAGCAAAATATGTAAGATATGTACACTGAAATTTATAAAACATTATAGAAAAAATTAAAACCTAGGTAGATGGAAACTCATTTTGATTTCATGGATTGGAGGATTCCAATTTTTAAACATGTAGATCCTTCCCAAATTGATCTATAAATTTAACACAATTTAAATCAAAGTTATATTTTTCTTGTTGCTGTAGCAAATGGGACCTTTTATCAATTTCTGATTCTGATATTTCATTGTTAGTATATAAAAATGCTTTGATTTCTGAATATTGACTTTGAATCGTGTTGTTTTGCCAGATTTATTTATTAGGTTGAATAGTTTTTTGGTAGAGTCTATAGGCAACAGAAAGAAAAAAAGAGCTCCTACCCTTTCTAAAAGCATGGATGGAACTGGAGAGCATTATGCTAAGTGAAAGAAGCCAGGCCATGAAAGACATATACCATATGATCTCACCTATAAGTGGGACCTAATTAACAAAATTAACAAGCAAGTAAAATATAACCACAGACACTGAAATAAAGAATGAACTCACAGTAACCAGAAGGGAAGGGTGAGAGGGATAATGGGGGCAAAATTGGGGAAGGGCCATCAAGGACATGTATAAAGGACACATGGACAAAGTAAAGCCAAAGGTGGTAGGTTCAAGGGTGGGAGGTGGGGATGTGTGGAGCATGTGGGTATGGTGGGTTGAAAATGGAGACAACTGTACTTGAACAATAAAAAAAAAAAGTTAAAAAAATAAAAAATGATACCAAAACAATATCAACTTTCTTGAGAAAATCAAATCTTAGTACAAACCACAAAGACTTTCCTCAAACATAATAGTCACATATTATTCCCTCAATTAGAATGTTTCATCTTATATTTAAAAAATAAATCAAAGTTATAGTTGATTTGTTATAAAAATAAACATACTAATTTAAAAAAATTTGTGGACATGCACAGGATTTTACACAGACAAAAAATTTGCAAAAAAGAGTGTTGGGAACCACCCTGCCTGGCTTCAGGTTTCTAGGGGCAATCAGACCTAAAAAAAGAATGCCCCAAATCCTGTGAAACCTGCTTTGCTAAGAATACCCTCAATTTAAGTGATAAGGGTCCAAGCATGAAATGAGTTTGTTTCCCAAAGTTTTATGGCCATTTGGCTCTCTGAACCTGACTCAGAATAAGCCATCATAGTCTTTGAATGTTATCTATTGTTTGATCATTACTGCCTGATAATGATTGAGCTTTACTTCTACACCCTGCATTCCTGTGCAAATTAAACCCAACAAAAACCCATTGAGGAATAGGCTCAAGGCCCTTCTCCTTTGAGAGAATGACCACCTTTCCTCCCCAAGCAGATCATGTCGTGGTGGAATTATTCTCATCGGTGACAGGTCGGGGTCTCTGCTGAACAAAGGTCCACCATGAAAGAGTACAAGTTTTCAGAACTTGCACAACCTGATTTTAAAATTTACTATGGAATTAGTGAAAGAATAGACATTATACACCAACGAAACAAAATCAAGAATCCAGAAGAAACACACATATGTGTTTTCAACAAAGGTGCCAAATAATTCTAGAGAAATGATAGTCTTTTTTCAACAATGATATGGGAACAATTAAATATCAGTTTTTAAAAAGGAATCTCAATCCTTCATGCTATTTACATATTTAACCCTAAATGGATCATAAACCTAAACATAAGCACGAAAACTATTAAAATGCTGCAAGAAAATGTAGGAGAAAATCTCTACCTCCTCAAATATTTCTTAGGACACAAAAGGCAAAAGCCATTAAATAATGTTAAATTGCATTTCATCAAAATTAAAAACTGCTTTCTAAATACACTGTTTACAAATGAAATAAATTTAAGAATATACAAAACTTCATAATTTAATGACAAACAATATAATTTCAAATGAAGAAAATATTTGAACAGACATTACAAAAAGAAGCTATTCAAATGACTAATAACAGCACTATGAGATGCTCAACATCAGTACCAACAGCGTGATAGCAATTAATATCCCGTAGAATAGCCAAATAAAAAAAAAACATACTGTTACAAGTGTTGGAGAAGATATGGAGACTGGAATGCTCATGCACTGTTAGTCAGAACAAAAATTGGTACAAGCAACATAAAACTATTTGACAATTCCTTGCAAAGTGAAACACAGTTTCCATACAACCAGCAATTTCATGCCTAGTTATTTACCCAAGAGAAGTGAAAACATTAATCTATACCAAGACCCAAGACTTGTACATGAATAATCATAGCAGCTTTATTAATAATAGTTAAAATCTGGAAGCAATCTAGTGTCATCAACATAAAAACAGATAAATTGTGACACCTCCATAGCATGGAATCTAGCTAGAAATAAGAAATATGCAAATACAGAGATTAATCTAAAAAGCATGCTGAGTTAATGAAGGGACACAAGAGCACATGGTAGATAATGCCACTTATAAGAAATGACTACATAGTCCATAGTGGCAGAAAGCAGATCACTAGTTTCCAGGAGTGGAAAGTTAGGGCAGACTGAATTGGAAGGAGCATAGGGGAATTTGGGATGAAATAGAAAATTCTGTATCTTGATTATGATGGCTGTTATATGTGTGTATAATTGTAACAAAATTCACTGATGAGTACACATTGAAAAATGTTTTGTTTTGGTTTTTAAAGAACTGGCTGCTTAATAAGTATTTCCCCATCTATCAGTTTGCCATGTACTTGTTCCATTCTCCTTGGGAAAGGTGAATGCAACCAGCTAGGGCTAGGAAGAGAGCACACAGGCCCAGTCTCTGTTGGCAACTAAGCAGAAGAAAGAAGCCAGGTTCATCATCCAGCTTCACTCAAGGGAAGAATGGAGGGAAGCTGTGTCATGTGGAGACCGAGTGGTGCTATTCTCAACTTCACTTTCAATTCTGGGCTTCCCCATACCAGGAGCATCCTAGAGAGCTATACCAAAGCTGAAACCCAACTCCACCAAAAATCAGTATATACGAGTGACCTTATATTATTTTATTGCCTCCAGTTCCTAGTGTTTAATCTCCATATCATTTTGGGGTGGTCCACTTTTCCTCCCACAGGCCTGGTTTGTTCAGCTACAGTCATCATACCTACAGAGGATTCTCATCTCTGCCATTGCTGCTGCGGAAATAGAAGAAATTCTATCTGGTTCCACGATCACTCCCAAACCTTTTGTGAGTGGCAAGAAGGGATGGCTTATCTACTATCAGCCAATTGCATCTGGAAGGCACCACCTCCAAGTGCAGGGTAGAATGTATCTTTGAATGCTGGGGATATAGCTAAGCAGGTGCCACTGTACCCTCTCATGGGTACCTGTGTGTAAATACCCAGTAACTGCAACTGTAATTGGAAATTTGGGACTTTTTCCTAATTGTGTTTGCTTTCCTATAGCTCTGCCCTTTACCCACTAGTGGTCAAACTTCTCTTTGCAGTCAAACAAACATTCAGACTGTTCATGCCACGGCAAAATCTCTGAAGCTCTAGAAAGTTGTTTGCCTTTCAGCAGCATGTGAGTGGTGACAGAATAACTTGGTGGCTATTGGAAATACTCTTCAGATTCAAAGAAAAGCTTCTAAGTGAGTGCAGGAGTAACCAGGGCTTTTCTCCTTTTTCTTCCTCTAGCCTACCAGCATTTCCTGATGTCATTCCAAATACATCTGGGGAAAATGGGCTTTGTCACATTTCCACCCTTCAATGCAGCCTGCTCATTCTATTCCTCTCAGACCCTAGGTCTTAGGATCTCCGTCTTACCATTCTTTGTTTCTCACTTAGTTCAATACAAGAGTACTGAATTGTGAAGTTTGGAGGTAGCTGAAGGTAGCTGAAAATAACTATAGCAGTAGGTAAGAACTAACTATAAATTCAGTTCTAAGCATCATTGTATGGAAACCCTGTGAGCCATTCAGCACCATATGGAGTTCCATATTGGCTTGTCCTTCCCATCTCCTATCTTTTCCCCTTTGCAAGAGCCTTCTCCTCCTAGTGCTATTGCCAAATTGCTGTGATTCCTTTTCATATCTAATCTATGCTCAAATGGCCTTATTATTTTTATTACCTTAAGGTATTTTCCTAACTAAAAAGTAATTTTACCTTCTTTCTAAGCAAATATGTTCAAAGTATTACCAGAGTTTTAAAATAAGTCTTCCCCCACCCAACCTTTCAGATATAGGTGTGCATCTGTGTATATATGTGTGTGTTTGTGTATTTTAGCCATTCAAATATGCTTTCCTTCATCCTTGCTTTTAGACAAGAAGGAAAATACTTCTAAACATATTAGTCTCAATAAAGTTTATTCATTCTTTCAGTAACAACACAAAGTCTTGTTACTGTGTACACAAATGACTTTTACATTGACATCTACTTGTTAGTTGCTGTCATTATTGGACCTTTTCTTAAATACTGATTACTGCTTACACTGCTTCCTGTGGAAAATAACTTTAGTAATGGCTTTCTTACTAATTTGCCCTTTTCAATCAGGAATTTAAAGATCTTCTATGAATCTTTGAAGACAGCTGAAAATAAGTTTCTTAGAGACATCAAAAATTTGATGACTTCTTTAAGCTTCTCTACAGTAACATACCCAGAGGAAAGATGGATCCACTCTCCACTGAGGAGGTCTGTGTGACTAAGAGCCTCTACCGATAGTGAATTAGAGATTTTTCACTCACTCCCTTGGGCTGGAAGGCAGCCACAGTAGCTCCAAGTCTTTGTTCCCCGCAGAAGCCAATTAACTCTATAGGCGGTAAATATATTTTCTGACCAGGCTGCAGTGTTTTATTTCCTACTCTCCCCTTCAATATCAGCCATAGGAAGCATGGAAGCTTAGTGTTAGTGTGGAAAATATGACTCAACTTTGACACTTGCTTATCCCAGACAGCAAAATTTTACCTGAATGTAAAGCAAAATGTAACAGGAAACCTGGTTTTTATTATAAGAGAAGTCTATGTGTAGCTAAAAAGAATGTCACTACAAAGGGATTTAATCCTACAGGCTCAAGAGCCAAATGACCCCATAGCAGAGAAGAAATATGAATCAGAGAGAGAGCAAAGTCCTGGCAGTAATGTGCTAGAACTCTTCAATGGTGATGAAATCCCTAAACATTTATTATCTTGCTTATGTCAGCACTTCTTACTTCATGACTGGCACTTGGCCCCTCTATACATATGGCAAGCACCTGAAAAAGCAGTAGAGCTTTGTCCTCACTTCCTCTTAGCTTACCCTTTAATCTTTCCCCTTTTCTCTTATTTCCCCTCTTTAGAAATCATGTGCCTTTGGCAAGGTGTGTGTTTTTCAGTCCCTAGTACTATACCTGGGATGTGGTAGGCACTTAAAATTTGAGAGATACTGGAAACAGCGATTCTTCTTTCTTGCTTGATATACAAGATATCTACCCTCTACTGATCTTGCCCAGTTCTCAACTTCTGGGAGAACAAACCTGCACAGAATGTTTAGTAATAAATACAAGTTTAACATGTTATGAGGATTAAGAATAATCACAGAGATGATGTTGTCACTCCCAAAAGAAAACTTTAATTGTGAAAGCAAGAGGCTGGTGAGTCAGGTATCTTAAAGTCTTCAAAAATAAATGTATCAAGATCATTCCTATTTATTTTTAATGGATAGTCCTGATCTATCTTACAGCACTTTCTTTCCAAAAACTTTAAATATTAGTGAATAACAAACTCTGAAAAATATTTGAAAGAGAAATTGCATGATGACAGTCCACTGGAAGACTGAGCTTCTCTCTCTAAATGTTGAAAAGGATGTCTTTATTTTTATGTTAAACTTCATCCTGATATCCTCTGCCAAGCATCCTGTGCTAATTTGGAGTTGTTTGGAGTCATTTTGTCTTTTGCACACCCACACAACTCCCTGAATTAATTGAAACTCAACAATAGGCCTCCACATTTTGTTACATTTTCACAGAGGTGGGCTGGGCTAGAGGGTGGCCTGGGGTTGCACTCAAAGGTTCAGTGCTGATCTGGCATCACGCCCTAGGTTCAGGGCTGATCTGGCATCACGCCCTAGGCTGGATGTACAAGCTACTCACATGCAGCTTAGAAACCTTGTCTAACTGCCTTTAATTAATTGATTTAATTCAATGCCTAGGCCTCCAGGCTTTGAACATGCTCTTCTCCACCTAGAACATTCTTTTCCAGGCTCATTACAAGATTAACTCTTCCTCATCCTCCAGCTTCCAGTTAGTCTTCAGGACCAGGACCTCATTATGACCTACCATAGTACCCGATTCATTTCTTTTTATGGAACCTATTTATAATAGTTTGCTTAGGACCTGTGTCACCCACAAGACCATGGCCATGAGGATTTAGCTCAGTGCTAGGCTTTGGCAAGACACTTGAAAAACACTTGTTGAATTAATGACAGAATTCATCTAACCATAACACAGAGTTCAAGACAGATATGTCCTGCCAGGCTTTGCCTGAAGCACAGTCATTGATTTAAACTTAAATAGGAAAATGATAAAGTAAGTAACCGAAGAGGGATAGTATAAAATATCACTACAAACGTAGGCTCTGAAGGCGGATCATTATTGTTTAATATTTAGTTCTACCTCTTACCAACTCTGTGGCCCTAGAAAAAAATATTTAACTGCTTTATGCATATTCCCTTTATTTTTAAAACCAGGATAAAACTAGTAAAATACTAATAGGGCCATAATAAAGATTATGTGAGGCAATACATTCATATAGAACACAATTAAGAAGTACTTTGTTATCATTCAAAAACATGGTAGCCATCTTAAACAAGTTGGTTGCTCTGACATTGTGCCCAGATCTCAATTCTCATTATTATGGGCCATGAACCTGGCATCTCTCATAATTCATAGACTAGTAAAAAGATTAATTCTTGGGGGATGCTGTATTATGAAGTGATATGAGGTGCTAAACTGTTTAGAAAAGTTTTTTATCACACATTACACAGGTATTTTTTTTCACAGTTCAAGTGTGGTAAACTTTGCCAAAACACTTTGGCCATGGATGATAAGAAGAAAGAAACCAATGGTTAAGCTCAAATCAGAACTGAACTCACTGGGCTGGCCCCATAGTGTGGAAACACCATCAATAAGTTGTAGACACAGGAAAGCAAAGTCATAAGAACAGTAGAACCAAGGTCCAATCTTACTTCTGTAAGTAGTATCATGATATACCCTTGGGTAATTCCAATCCCCAAGGCTCTCCCTTTGTCAACTGAATTGAAAAGAAAGTTCTAAGGCAGAAAAAGTTTCCTTGGACCTTAAGCAGTCATTCGCTCTTGGCAGGGAAGCCAGAAACAGAAGTTGGCTGTAAGTCAAGGTTATAAAATGAATTATGTGAAATATGTGTAGCTAAGCAGTTGCTGACATTACAGAGTTCTACATAAAATCCCCAGGTCAGTTTCAGACACAACTAGATCTCTTCATAATATTCATATGAGGATGAAACAGTTAAATGTTCTAAGCCTTCATGTCCTCATGTCTTTCATTCCACATTTCATTAAAATGGAGGTATGTGAGTGTGACAGGGCACAGAGAGAAAAGCAGGACAGGCAAACCCCACACAAACCTGGTTAAGAGAAGAAGATTGAAAGTTTGTAAAGGAGACATTGGAGTTGAGTATAATGGAGAGTGCCATAGTAAGGAACTCACGAATTATTTGGACTAAGAATTTGTTTTTTGTTCTTTGAAATTAAAGGAACTATAGTAATTTCCCACCTAACTTATACTGATCAGTCTAGAGTTGGAGGGATAATGAATCTGAGAAATCTCTATCAATAAACAGTTTCAACCTCTCCCATCATGCATTTCACCAAAGCTGCTGTGTTAGCATTGCCTTTCCCTTCTGCCTCCCTGCTTGGAGGAGTTTCTGTATAGTACAAATGACTAGAGGGGATACAGTGGAGGGAAGGGCAAGGAACTGAGGCCCTAGATAATTCTTAAATTGTATATCACGTTCCAGGAATTTGACTTCATCTGCGTTAAGGAGTTTCATGAAAACAAATCTTACAGCAAAAGAATGTTAGAGCTGGAAGAGACATTTAAAAATATCCTTAGAAGTTTATCTGTTTAAGGGGATAGGATAAAGCCATGTTTACTCCATAATTAAAACAGCAGATAAAATATTTAAAAAATAAAATTCAGTTGCATAATAATTTATACAACTGATGAGCTGCTTAATATGTTTGCAATAAGTTTTGGGAAAGTGCTAGGTTTAAGAAAAATAAGTAATTTTTTAAAGAAACTCTAAAAGACAACCCAGGATCAGTCTAGATAATTTTTGTCTTGTTCTTCATCACTAGAAGAGAATTAACATTTATTGAAAGCCTCCTGTGTATTATGTGTCATCACATGTTTTATCTCCTTTAATCATTACTGTAAGCCCTTCAGACTATATACCAGGGTTACCTGACCAGACTGCA
>PVKM010002570.1:0-63807 GCA_004027735.1 Carollia perspicillata | reverse complement strand
TTCTCCCCTTCCCCCTCCCCACTGAACTCCTTCTGTGTCATGTCCATTTCTCTGATTCTGTTTGTGTTCTGGTTGTTTGCTTAGTTTTTGTTTTTGTTGTTTTTCTTTTCTTTTAGGTTCATTTGTTAATAATTGTGAGGTTGTTGTCCTTTTATTGTTCATATTTTTAATCTTTTCTTAGCTAAATCCCCTTTAACGTTTCATATAATAAGGGCTTGGTGACGAAGAACTCCTTTAACTTGACATTATCTGGGAAGCACTTTATCTGCCCTTCCATTCTAAATGAGAGCTTTGCTGAATAGAATAATCTCAGATGTAGTTCCTTGCCTTTCATGACTTTGAATACTTCTTTCCAGCCCCTTCTTGCCTGCAAGGTTTCTTTTGAGAAATCAGCTGATAGTCTTATGGGGACTCCTTTGTAGGTAACTGTCTCCTTTTCTCTTGCTGCTTTTAGGATTTTCTCTGTTTTTAATCTTGGGTAACTTAATGATGATGTGCCTTGGTGTGTTCCTCTTTGGGTCCAACTTCTTTGGGACTCGCTGGGCTTCCTGGAAGTCTATTTCCTTCGCCAGATTGGGAAAGTTTTCCTTTATTATTTGTTCAAATCAGTTTTCAATTTCTTGATGTTGTTCTTCTCCTGGCACCCCTATAATTCGGATATTTGAACGTTTCAGGGTGTTCCAGAGAATCTTCAGCCTCTCTTCATTTTTTTGGATTCTTATTTCTTCATTCTAATCCAGATGGATGTTTATTTCTTCCTTTTGATCCCAGTCTTTGCTTTGAATCCTGGTTTCCTTCTTGTCACTATTGGTTCCCAGAATATTTTGCTTTATTTCATTTTGGGTATCTTTCATTTGTTCTTTAATTTTTTGACCAAGCTCAATCAGTTCTCTCCCTTCCTTCCCCTCACTCTTAAAAAAATAAATAAATAAACTGTGTTTCATGTGCTCACACCTGTAAACCTACTTTTGTCCCATCCTGTATAGTTATAGAAGACTTTTTTTAAAATGTGCAAATGGGACTGACCTTAGTTCATTAGTGAATGTGCTAGGGTACACAGCTCTTTGATTTACTTTTAAGCCAGTTAGGATTTGGTACTATTGTGTCCCCCCATACTCATTTCTTTTGATATCATTAGATAGTCTAAATTTTATCTTTTTCTTCCTCAAAATCATATTCACATATTCGTATACTGAGATTGTGTGAGGAACTAGCCTTAGTACCTGCTTCCAACATTTTTGCTATTTCCCCATTATTTATTTTAGGAAGCCTCATAAGAATGATTTTTTGAGGTGTAAATTGGACATATCATTGAGAATTCAATGAGGATAAGTTTACCAAAAACATTATAATTGCCGTGATTTAGGCTTGAGATGCTAGCAAATTAAATGTCCTAAAGAAGGGAGAGGAGATTTTTCTCTACAATGTATGATGCGGATCACTGGCTTCATCATGCCTCTAGAAAAATCTGCTTTTGTTGAAGTCTGTTTTCTGGTTCATGGCCACTGGTCAGCCACAAATTAAAGTATTCTGCATGTGCTGACATTTTTGTTTGCATCTGTGCACTAATTGCATCTATTTGTGTAACAGGTTGTTGAACTTGACTACTTGATAACTTGCTTTTACTCTTTTTGTTCCCAAGGATTCTTTCATTATAAAATGCACTGATATTCTAAAACCCCAAGGTTGGTAGCAGCCAGTTCTTTGGAATCATATTGAAAACAGAATAATTCAAAACAGTAAATTTTCTTATAGCTAGTTATCAACTTTTTGTACTAAAACATTGTAGTGATACAATGAGTTAAAATAACTCCTATATTTGTCAACAAGAGTTACTATATTTCTGAGGTTATACTAATTTTCATGATGGAATTATAAAAGAACTTAAAATAGTTAAAATTACTTCCCTTTGGGGGTTACATGGTTAACAGAGACCATACATTGCAATGCCTAACATTTATTTTTACAGTTTCAAAGTACTTCTGTGTAAGAGATGTAAAAATTCCAATATGAGAAAGATAAATGTGGGTTAAGCTTATTAGAACAGTTTTAATTGGGGTCGAATGGGGAGGTGATAGATCTGAATTAGTACATGAAAGAAGTATCAGATTTGTTAGGTAGAGAGGAAGGGGTGGCATTCTAGGGGGCAGTAGCATTAGTAAGAGTAGGAGTGAACACATCTCAATTGAATGCTGGTAAGTATTGTAGGGTGCCTGCCTGACAAGAGCAGAGGAAGAGGCATGGGTGGTTAAGATGTGATAGGTTGGAGGAAACAGTTGGTTGTGAGGCTTGCAAAGCAGAATAAGGAATTCTAATTCTAGGGAACTATGTCACGTAGGGTCCTGGCAGGAAATAAATAGACTAGTTACAGAGATTTGGGTAGGATTAAGGAAACAACAACAGATTGAAGTTTCCAAGGCCTAGAAATATTGGGGAGCCATTGATACTTTTAAGCCAAAGAGGGTAAGAGCAGGAACACTGAAGCCCAATGAGAGTTGGAACAGTGGAAGCCAAACAGTGGATAGGACCTCAGAAGAAAGGGATCTGAGGTGGAGAGAAAGCCAGGGACATAAGGAACCCAATAACTTTTTCTTCTTACCCTCTGATTTCTTGCTAGTGCCTCTCATTGACTTGACCCAACTGAAGACCATGGAAGCTTTGGAGTGTAGTCCTAGAGGTCAGCCTTAAACGGCACCAAACAGAATATGGAAGGGTAGAGATTTAGTTTGGAGATGGGTTAAATAGAGAATGTCTAGTCCAGAACCCATTTAAAATTATTTGTAAGCAGAGGAATGTTGCTTTTTTTGTTTGTTTTAGTTGGAATTTAATCTTTATTTACAGGATGCTACAGAAATAAGAAACCCATTGAAAAGAGAAGCTTCATACAGTATGTACAGTTTGGAACTGTTAAAGTATAGTTTTCTTGTAAAAAGTGCTAAAATAACAAACCACATTTAGAAAGAGTACTTAGTAGAGAAATACCAAACATAGTATACAGCAAACAACTTTTTATGCCTCAGTTGTACAGTCTAAAAGTTAAAAGTCCCAGTAGTGCCATCCTGAATTTGGAACATACAGCCATCAGTGGTAGTGTCTGGCACAACGTTCTGATCTTCCTCTTCCTCTTCCTCTTCCTCTATAGAGAAATACTCTCAAATTTAATGAAGATTTGTACACAGACTCATTTACATGGTTTTATAGAGCTTCAGTTTTGTCCAAACCTCCACATTCTTCAATCATTGTACTTACTTTCTCAGTTTCACCTAGTTTCTCAGCAGCTTGAAGGATATTTGAGTGGCATCCAGAATAACCAGAATGATTTTGGTATCTTTTTCAGTTAAGTAGTTCATCAGTGGTTCTATTAAGTCACAGTGAACAAGTTATGCAATCTGTTCAGCTGTTCCATTTCTTGTATAGTTGATTTCAGCCCATACAGCTTCTCTATGTCTTAAAGCCTGCCTTAGAGGAAACAACAGTGAGGACCGGGACTAGTCCAGGATTCACAACTTGCTGTATTTTGTCCTGGTGGCCAGCAGCGATGCTTGACATTGTCCTTGTAGCTTCCTTCAGAATCTTAGTTTTGGAGTTCATCAGCAGGCAGGGAAAGATAGCAAGTGCTCCTGCATCTATTACAACCCAATTCTGTTCATCTGTCCTAGTGACAATATTTCCTCTGATTCTTAGTGCAGGAGTTATAATTGGCAGTTTAGTAGCTCCTACGAGCTTCACAAATTGGGCCACAACTTCTGTTTTCACAACCATTTCAGTCGATTCATTTGGATCATCAGTAAGGTAGGAAATGGCCCAGCCGATATCTGCTAACACTTCTGGATCATCATGATATAGTAAATGAACTAAAGTAGAGAGAATCTGCTCAATGGCATCTAGTAGGGGTGCAGGATTCTTGTTGTGACAAAGGTTTGAAAGTGCCTGGGTAAGATTACATAAGTAACCATATGCTAACGATGACATTATCAGGAACTGCAAGAAGAGCCAACGTGGGTCAGCTGCACCATACTTTATAACCAAGTCTTAGAACACTGAACCATCACCTGCTATGGTTCCTAGAGCCCATGTAGCTTGCTCACTGATGTGAGAATGGGGAGATACCAATGGAGAAATGAATGCTGGGATAGCATCTCTATCAGCTATAGCCTTGATCTGTTCCCGTGTCCTGGAAGCAATGTTAGTGAAGGCCCGAGCAGATTCAAATTAATGGGACTACAGTCAGTTCTGCTAAAGGACACCAATTTTGGAATCAAATCAGCCCAGATTATGTTGTCTGTGGGTGGCTATTTTTCCCTGGAAAGCAGTTTCCTTGCAGCCTAAGTAGCTTAGAGCTGGCTTTCCAAATTATTGCTATTTATGCCTTTGACAATGTCCTCAACAGACCAATTTACAGAGCCCTAGGTGTTGTGGTTTTCCTGCAGTGGAGAAGTAGCATCGTTGGGAAAATGAGCTTACATTTCTTCTTTTCAGCATCTGATCATCCTTCTTAGCTTTCCTCAGCTCCACGTTAACTTCTGTTCAGCAATGTCTCATTTCTCTACTGTCTTTCCCCTTGTTCTTGAATCTGTTAAGGTGGGCAGCTGGTGAATTAGCATTCTCATTGGTGCACTTGGTTATGACACAAAAGTGAGATAGCTACACAGCCACCTCAGGCTTTCATAGGAGGTGGTGCGGGACAGACAGGCTGTATGGTTCAGTTGCTCTGAAAACGTCCAGCACAGATCGGCCTGTAGACTCTGTGGCCAGCAGAGGAAGGAATGTTATACTGAAAATGTTCTTGTGGGAAGATTTGGTTTAGTGGATTTTGAGGGTCTTAAAAAAATTATTACATTAGGCAAAGTTCCAATTTATAACAAAAAAGGCAGAATGAAATCTATTATCAGATTTATTCTCATAGCCCAAGGAGGACCTTCACAGCCTCTCGATTTTTAACCATCTCATGTGGATGTGGGACCTGCCCATTCCTGTGTAGCTTCTTCTTTATATCCTTAGTTATAGAACTTCTGTTCAGCTAGATTTCAGGTGGTTCTCAATGATAGTTGTTCTGTAGTTGTGATTTTGATGTGGTCATGAGAGGATGTGACACCACATCCTCAATTTTGATAAAGTTCACTGAATCATATTTTTGAGACCTGTTTAAGAAATCTTTGCCTAATCCAGAGTTGCTAAGATTTCTTTCTCATGTTTTCTTCTAGAGATTTTCTTCCTTGTGTTCTCTTCTAGAGATCTTATATTTGGGTCTGTGAACCAATTAGAGTTGACTTTTGTATATGGTAGGCAATTAGGGTCAAAGTTCATTGTTTTCTACATGCATATCCAGTTGTTCCAGGTTCCAGCACCCTTTGTTGAAGATTATCCTTTCCCCAGTAAACTACCTTAGCACCTTAGTTAAAAATCAATTGGCCATATACATGTGGGCCTGTTTTCTTGAGTTTTGGTTCTGTTCTCTTGATTCCAATGTACATGTCTTGATTACTATAGCTTTATAATAAGCCTTAAAGTCAAGTAATGGCATTTCTCCAGCTTTGTTCTCTATCAATATTATTTTCTTATTCTTAGTTCTTTGCATTTGTCCCACAAGAACTTGTTCTTCTGTCCCACAAGTCTCTGATCAGAACTGTGAAAAGTGTTTTGTTGTTGTTAACGCATTTGGGATCATTTACCGTTATCTTGAGATAGTGGCTAGGAGGAACAGATTTTATCATAGCAACAGGACACTAAGAATGAGTTGAATTGACAATTGATACATTGAAACCTTCTGAGGTTTTTCATTTTAAAAAGTTTAGAGAGATATAGAACATGTGAAACCACCATGATAGTGATAAGAAGTAGCATGGTTTAGTGGTTAAGAGCTCAGATGTCAGACTGCTCTGATTTGAATCCTTACTCTACTACTTACTGGCAGTGTGACCTTGGGCTAAACTATTTAGTCTCTCTGTGTCTTTGTTTCCTTTCCTGGAAAATGAGAATAATAAGAATAACTATTTCCTAGAGTTGTACTGAGGTTAAGTAAGATAACACAAGTTGTAGTACTAGTGCCTGCCTCATAGAATGTACTTAAAGAATGTTAACTGCTATTACTCTTTTTACATAGAGAATGTTAGAAAGCTTCAGAATTTGATAAATTTGCTTGTAGGAGGTATTAAGCCTACACGTGTGCTCAAATCCTTCATCTTCCCTCATTTATTTCCGTTTAGAAAGATATAGTGGCAATGCTAGTTGGCTTATTTTCCAGTCCCACTTTTAAATGGAGAACTTGGTACTTTTATATATGCAATTAAATTTGGATTTGTGCATTGGACCATGAGTGGAAAAAAGAACAATCAACCTTTAGTTGTATTAACCATACTGTAAATACGAAACAACAGCAGTATTTTTTACAGTGCCATTATTCAGCTGGTTCATCAGGATTGTGAATTGGTGGTTCTTGGAACAAGCAAAAGCCCATTAGTATGACTTGATTTTTTGTATAGTTCTTTGCTTGCTGAATAAGTATGTCTGCTTCCTAGTTTTTTTCAACTAGTTCTAATTATTGATGTAGCAAAACAATTTGCCAGCAAACCCAGGAAGTCTTTTCTTTTTCTAAATGTACTCACTTTCTAAATAGGGAAAACAACAACAACAGAATTCTCTTTTCTTTTTATCAGCTGTTCAATTTTGTAGAGCTAAATATTCATAATTATTTGATTTAATGAGTAAGGGATCAACCAGTCAGCCTAAATGAAGCCCTCTAGAGGGGGGAAGTCTTGGGGCAGGGGTTAAGGAGAGCTGGATTACAATGTACACTCAATTTTGAGGTGCAGAACTTTGCAAATGGGTTGTCCCTTCTGCTTTTCCAGAAATGCCCTTGAGAAGTGTTGACATCTTTTCATTTATTTATTTATTTATTTTATTTTTAAGTATACTTTATTGATTATGCTATAATAGTTGTCCCATATTTTTCTCTCCCCTCTATCCCTCTTTACCCTGAACCTCTTCTCCCTCCAGCATTCTCTGACCTCCCTTAGTTCATGCCCATGGATCATACATATAAGCTCTTTGGCTTCTCCATTTCCTATACTATTCTTAACCTCCTCCTGTCTATTTTGTACCTACCAGTTACATTTCTTATTCCCTGTGTCTTTTCCCCCATTCTCCCTGTGCCTCCTCCCTACTGATGCCTTTCTATGTGATTGCCATTTTTGTGATTCTGTTCTGTTCTAGTTTGCTTAGTTTTTTTTCTTTTTAGGTTCAGTTGTTGATAGTTGTGAGTTTGTTGTCATTTTACTGTTAATAGTTTTTAGTTTTCTTTTTCTTGGATAAGTCCCTTTAACATTTCATATAATAAGGGCTTGGTGATTTTGAACTCTTTTAGCTTTACCTTATCTGGGAAGCACTTTATATGCTCTTCCATTCTAAATTTTAGCTTTGCTGGATAGAGTAATCTCAGATGTAGGTCCTTGCCTTTCCTGACTTGGAATACTTCTTTCCAGCTCCTTCTCACTTGTAAGGTTTCTTTTGAGAAATCAGCTGATGGTTGTATGGGAATTTCTTTGTAGGTAACTGTCTTGTTTTCTCTTGCTGCTTTTAAGATTCTCTCCGTATCTTTAATCTTGGATAATGTTATTATGTGTCTTGGTGTGTTTCTCCTTGGATCCAATTTCTTTGGGACTCTGAGCTTCTTGGACTTGTATTTCTTCTTCCTTCACCAGATTGGAAAAGTTCTCATTTTTCAGATATTTTTTCTTCATTATTTTTTTCAAATATTTCAAAAAATATTTCTTGCTCTTTCTGTTCTCCTTCTGGTACCCATATGATTCAGATGTTGGAATGTTTAAAGTTGTCCTGGAGGTTCCTAGGCCTCTCCTCATTTTTTTGAATTCTTGTTTCTTCATTCTGTTCTGGTTGACTGTTTATTTCTTCCTTCTCCAAATTGTTGATTTGAGTCCCAGTTTCCTTCCCTTCACTGTTGGTTCCCTGTATATTTTGTTTTATTTCACTTTGCATGGCTTTCACTTCTTCCTCTATTTTGTGACCATACTCAATCATACCTGTGAGCATGCTGATTACCAGTGTTTTGAACTCTGCATCTGATATGTTGGCTATCTCTTTGTTGCTTAGCTCTTTTTCTGAAATTATGATCTGTTCTTTCACTTGGTACATATTTCTTTGTCTTGGTGCACCTGTTATGTTGTAAGGGGCAGAGCCTTAAGTATTCACTAGGGTCGGGCAACTCACTGGGCTGGGTTGTGGCGCTGTATGTTGGGGAGGGATCTGAGAGGGAATGATGCTGCTTACTTGGCTCTTGCCCCTCTTTCAGTCACTGCCTCACTTTCCACAGTGGATTGTGCCCTTTCAGGTACTGATTCCCATGTGGGTGGGCTTGTGTACATCCTAGGATCCTGTGGGCCCCTCCAACAGACTCTCCTGTGAGACTGGGAGTTTCTCCTGCCACAGCAACCCCCATAAGTTTTTACAGCCAGAGGTTTTTGAGTCTTAAGTTTTCTGTTCTTGGACCCTGGGTTGCCTGGTCTGTCTCGCTCCCCAGTTGTTCCTCCCAGTTTATCTGCATGTGAATGTGGGATATCCTAGTCTGCCAGCTGTTGCCTGGCCTGCCCTGTTTACTTGTCACACATCCTCACTGCCCTGGCTGCGCCTAGCCTCCTACCAGTCTGGATGAATGTTTCTTCTTTAACTCTGGTTGTCAGACTTCCATACAGTTTGATTTTCTGGCAGTTGTGGCTATTTTTTGTTTTGTTTTTAAATTGATTGTTATCCTTCTTTTGGTTGTGCAAGGAAGTGAAGTATATCTATCTATACCTCCATCTTGGATGGAAGCTCTGACATTTTTTTTTATGAATCTGTGAAGCCATAAATTTAGAGCTTCATAAAATTATTGTGGGTGTGGCAGAGGTGGTAGTGAATGACTTTTTTTTTAATCCTCAAATGAAGACATGCTTATTGATATTTTTTTTAAGAGAAAGAGGAAGAGAGAGGGCTGAGAAAGGGAGAAAGGATGATATGAGAGAGAAACATCAGGTGGTTGCCTCTAGCATGTGCCCAAAGTACGGTGAACCTGCAAACCAGGCATGTGTTGTGACTGGGAATCAAAACCATAACTTTTTGGTTTATGGGATGATGCCCCAGCCAACTGAGCCACACCAGCCAGGGCCAAATTCAGTTTTAAACATGTCAAAATTAACATTCTGTTGGGATATGTCAGTGTGTATATCATGTTAGCAGTGGATATTCAAGTGTAGTAATTTGGACCAGACTTATTAGCATATAAGAGGTTGGTGAAAGCCTTGGGAGTAGCAGGAATTATTCCAAAAATATGTACAGTGAGAGGAGGAAATAGAAATGGTCTGAAGATAGAATCCATGGGGTTTCTCCTCTGTGGTATCACCATACTTGGAATTGCTTATTTTTTAAAATTTTATTTTAATTGTTGTTCAAGTACAGTTTTCTATCTTTTACTCTCATCCCAGGCCACCCACCATCTCTCCCCACTCCCTCCCATTTCCGCCCCACCCTAGTTTTTGTCCATGTGTCCTTTATATTTGTTCCTGTAAACTCTACCCCTTTTCCCCTGAAATTCCCTCCCCTCTCTCCTCTGGTCACTGTAAGCCTTTTCTCAATTTCAGTGTCTTTGGTTATATTTTGCTTGTTTGTTTGTTTTGTTGTTTAGGTTCCTGTTAAAGGTGAGATCATATGGTATTTGGCTTTCACTGCCTGGCTTATTTCGCTTAGCATAATGCTTTTCAGTTCCATCCATGCTGTTGCAAAGGGTAGGAGCTCCTTTCTTTCTGCTGCATAGAATTCCACTGTGAAAATGTGCCATAGTTTTTTGATCCATTCATTTACTGATGGGCCTAGGTTGCTTCCATCCAGCACTTGGCTATTGTAAATTGTGCTGCTATGAACATTGGGGTGCATAGGTTCTTTTGGAATGGTGTTTCAGGGTTCTTAGGATATAATCCTAGCAGTGGAATTGCTGGGTCAAAAGGCAGGTCCATTTTTAGTTTTCTGAGAAAATTCCATGCTGTTTTCCATAGTGGTTGTACCAGTCTGCAATCCCACCAACAGTGCAGTAGGGTTCCCTTTTCTCCACATCCTCTCCAAGACTTGCTGTTTGTTGATTTGTTTATAATGGCTGCTCTGACTGGTGTAAAGTGGTATCTCATTGTGGTTTTAATTTGCATCTCTCTTATAGCTGCTAACATTGAACATCTTTTCATGTGTCTCTGGATCCTCTGTATGTCCTCCTTGGAGAAGTGTCTGTTTAAGTCCTTTGCCCATTTTTTAATTGGGTTGCTTGTCTTCTTAGAGTCAAGTTGTGTAAGTTCTTTATATATTTTGGAGATTAAACCCTTGTCTGAGGTATCATTGGCAACTATGTTTTCCCATACAGTTGGTTCTCTTTTTATTTTAATACTGTTTTCTTTAGCCATGCAGAAGCTTTTTATTTGGTGAGATCCCACTTGTTTATTCACTCCTTTATGTCCCTTGCTCTAGGGGACATATCAGTGAAAATGTTGCTGTGTGAAATATTTGAGATTTTCCTGCCTGTGTTCTCCTCTAGGACTTTAATGGTGTCACAACTTATATTAAGTCTTTTATCCACCTTGAATTTATTTTTGGGTATTGTGTAAGTTGGTGCTCGAGTTTCATTTTTTTGCACGTAGCTGTCCAGTTCTCCTGACACCATTTGCTAAAGAGGCAATTATTATTCCATTTTATGTTGCTGCCCCCTCTGTCAAATATTGATTGACCATAGAGACTTGGGTTTATTTCTGGGCTCTCTGTGCTATTCCATTGGTCCATGTGCCTGTTTTTATGCTAGTACCAGGCTGTTTTGATTACATTGACCTTGTAATACAGTTTGGTATCAGGTATTGTGATCCCTCCTATTTTGCTCTTCTTTCTCAAAATTGCAGCAGCTATTCGGAGTCGTTTCTGATTCTATATAAATTTTTTAAGTGTTCTTTGTCTGTGAAATATGCCATTGGTACTTATAATAGGTATTATATTGAATCTGTAGATTGCTTTGGGTAGTGTGGACATTTTGATGATGTTAATTCTTCCAATCCATGAACACGGTATATGTTTCCATTTGTTTATGTCTTCCTTGATTGCATTCTTCAGTGTTGTGTGGTTTTCTGCATACAGGTCTTTTATCTCCTTGGTTAAGTTTTTCCTAGGTATTTTATTTTTCTTTTTGCTATATTGAATGGGATTTTTTTCTTGATTTCTGCTTCTGCTGTTTCATTGTTGGTATACAAAAATGCCTTTGATTTCTGGATATTGACTTTGTATCCCGCTGTTTTGCCAAATTCATTATTAGGTTGAGCAGTATTTTGGCTGAGTCTGTAGGATTTTCTATGTACACTATCATGTCATCTGCAAACAGTGACAGTTTTGTTTCCTCCTTTCTGATTTGGCTGCCTTTTACTTCCTTTTCTTGTCTGATTGCTGTGGCTAAAACTTCCATTACTATATTGAATAGAAGTGAAAGGGGACAACCTTGTCTTTTTCCTGATCTTAGCGGAAAGCTTTTAGTTTTTGTCCATTGAGTATGATGTTGGCTGTAGGTCTCTCATATATGGCCTTTATTATGTTGAGAAATTCTCCTTCTATTCCCACTTTGCTGAGTGTTTTTATTATAAATGGGTGCTGTACCTTATCAAATGCTTTTTCCACATCTATTGATATGATCATGTGATTTTTGTCTTTGCTTTTGTTTATATGATGTATTACATTTACTGATTTGCAAATATTGAACCATCCTTGCATCCCTGGGATACATCCCACTTGGTCATGGTGTATGATCTTTTCAATGTATTTTTGGATGCGGTTTGCCAATATTATGTTGAGGATTTTAGTGTCTGTGTTCATCAGCAATATTGGCCTGAAATTTTCTTTCTTTGTTGTGTCTTTATCTGGTTTTGAGATCAGGATAATGCTGGCTTCATAAAAAGAGTTTGGGAGTCTTCCATCACTTTGGATTTTTTGGAATAGTCTGTGAAGGATAGGGGTTAACTCTTCCTTAAGTTCTTTGTAGAATTCTCCTGTGAAACCACCCAGTCCAGGGCTTTTGTGTGTTGGGAGTTTTTTGATTACCGCTTCAATTTCTTCTGCTGTTACTGGTCTGTTCAGGCTTTCTGCTGCTTCTTCATTTAGTTTTGGAAGATTATATTTTTCTAGAAATTTGTCCATTTCACCTAGGTTTTCAAATTTCTTGGCATACAGTTCTTTATAGTAATTTCTTACAATCCTTTGCATTTCTGTGGTGTCAATTGTAATCTCTCCTCTTTCATTTCTGATTGTGTTTATTTGGGTCCTCTCTCTTTTTTTCTTGATGAAGCTGCTTAAAAGCTAGTCGATTTTGTTTATCTTATCAGAGAACCAGCTCCTTGATTCATTGATCCTTAGAATTGTGCTTTTCATTTAATTCTGCTCTGATTTTGGTTATTTCCTTCCTTCTACTAGCTCTGGGCTATCTTTGTTGTTGTTCCTTGAGTTCTTGTAGGCATAGGGTTAGGTTGTTTGTTTGAAATGTTTCTATCTTTTTTACGTAGGCCTGTATTGCTATGAACTTCCCTCTTAGGACTGTCTTCTGTGTGTCCCATAAATTTTGAGTTGTTGTGAGTTCATTTTCATTTGTTTCCAGAAACTTTTTGGTTTCTTCCTTGATTTCATTCTTGACCCATTTATTGTTTAATAGCATGCTATTCAGTCTCCATGATTTTGAGTGTTTTGGGTTTTTTTCCTTGGTGTTGGTTTCTAGTTTCAGTCCCTTGTGATCCAAGAAAATGCTTGGTATGATTTCAATTTTCTTGAATTTGTTGAGGCTTGTTTTGTGTCCTATCATGTGGTCTATTTTTGAAAATGTTCCATGTGCATTTGAAAAGAAAATGTTCCATGTGCATTTGAAAAGAATGTGTATTTAGCTTCTTTGGGATGGAGGGTTCTACATATTATCAGTTAAGTCCATTTCATCTAGGGCATTGTTCAATGCCACAATATCTTTGTTGATATTTTGTTTGGAAGATCTGTCCATTTTTGATAGTGGGGTGTTAAAATCCCCTACTATAATTGTATTGCTCTCAATATCTTTCCCGAAGTCCTCAAAGATTTTCTTGATGTATTTGGGTGCTCCTACGTTGGGTGCATATATATTTACAGTGTTTATGTCTTGGTGGATTCTTCCCTTGACTATTATGAGGTGACCTTCTGTGTCTCTCTTTATGGTCCTTTTTTTTGAAGACTGTTTTGTCTGATATGAGTATTGCTACCCCAGCTTTTTTTCCCTGTCCGTTTGCTTGAAAAATTTGTTTCCAGCCCTTCACTTTCAGTCTGTGTAGATCTTTTGTCCTGAGGTGGGTCTCTTGTAGGTAGCATATGTGGATCATGCTTTCTTATCCATTCAGCTATTCTGTGTCTTTTGATTGGAGCATTTAATTCATTTATGTTTAAGGTTATTGTTGATAGGTACTTATTCATTGCCATTTTCATACCTGTGTTCCTCTCTGTCTATTTCCCATCCATTCCTTAAAGCAGGCCCTTCAGCATCTCTTGTAGAGCTAGTTGGGTGGAGGTGTATTCTTTTAGACTTCTTTTGTCTGGGAAGCTACTTATTTGGCCTTCTATCTTGATTGAAAGCCTTGCTGGGTAAATTAGCCTTGGTTGTAGGCTTCTGGTTCTCATTACTCGGAGTATTTCTTGCCATTCTCTTCTGGCTTAGAGCGTTTCCATTGAGAAGTCTGCTGCTAATGATATTGGGGCTCCCTTGTATGTTACTTCCTGTTTCTCCCTTGCTGCCTTTAAAATTCTCTCTTAGTCTTGAAATTTTGCCATTTTAATTATGATGTGTCTTGAAGTGGGCCTCTTTGGGTTCCTCGTGACTGGAACTCTCTGTGTTTCCTGGATTTGTGTGACTTTTTCTCTCATCAAATTTGGGAAGTTTTCCATCATTTTTTCAAATAGGTTTTCTATCCCTTGCTCTTCTTCTTCTCCTTCTGGTATCCCTGTTATACAGATGTTATTGTGTTTCATATTGTCTTGTATTTCTCTTAATCCCTCTTCATTTTTTCTGAGACTCTTTTCCTTCCCTTGCTCTTTCTGGGTGTTTTTTTCTACTTTGTCCTCCAGCTCACGGATCCGATCTTCTGCTTCATCGATTCTGCTTTTGAATCCTTCCACTGTGTTCTTTGGTTCAGATATTGTGTTCTTCATTTCCTCTTGGCCCTTGTTGATAGTTTCTATTTCCTTTTTCATGTTGATTTAGTTTGCAGGGAGTTCATTATAGTTTCCCTGTAGTTTCTGGTAATTCGCTGTGAGCTCATTGAGCTTCCGGATAACCATTGCTTTGAACTCAATATCTGATAGTTGAGTTGCCTCTATTTCGTTTAGCATTCTTTCTGAGGTCTCCTCCTTTCCCTTCATTTGGGGATTGTTTCTTTGTCTTCCCATTGTTTGTGAGACTCCTCTTGTTAGCTTCAGCTTCTTAAATTGATCTGTTCTGGCTCCCTGGGTATATGGTGTGAACTGCTGTGGTAGAGTACCTGTGAGATTCAGTGGTGCAGTCTCCTTCGGGTATCCTGGTGTTTAAAGCTTCTACCTCTTCTTTTTTGTGATCAGTTGGAGGGGTAAGACAAAATGGTTTAAGACAGCAAGAGAGTATTCTATGATATTTACAGTAGCAGCTGGTAGAGAAGAGACAGAAGATCCTTCAGCTATGAATAGTGTTAACTGTGATATTCCACCCAACTAGTCACTTTTTAGAAAGGATGGAAAGAAGATAAGACTCTTGTTGGGGAGGGAAGGATTGTGAGTTGGATCTAGAAAGCAGCGAGATTGTGGGAGGTCAGATTCTGAGGTAAGGTGAGAGAGTAAAGGACAGTAAATAGGTGTAGTGTGTGAAAGAATAGAGTTAACCACTACTGTAATAGATTTCAGGAAACTGTGAAGTGGGTTAAGATCTGGGAGAGGTGTTGTGCAGTATTTACAGTTGTATGGAATAGCTATTATTTACAATAATATTAGAACAACAATCATATGGCAGAATCTAGGAGATCTAGGTAACAAGAATAGGGAGTGTAGGCCCTTGAGTAGTGTGCTAATGGAACACAAGTGAAGTGTAAATTAGCAATATACTATGAATGAGATAAAAGGGGAAACTTGTTAAATGATACAATATAACCAGCCAAGTAAAGAAGACTATACAGAAAGAAGAGGAATATAAAAATACTATTAAAATAAAAGATGTAAGAATAATGAAAAAATAATATTACAAATATGCAGTAACTTGCAGGTTCTCTGTAATATCAAAGTGAAATTTGTCTCACTGCCTCAGCTCTTGGGATGCCCCCTCTTTGGGTCCAACTCTGGTCTTTTCACAGTTTTGGGTTTTTTGTCTCACTGGCGGGTATTTAAAAAGAAAAAAGAAAGAGGAAAGGAAAAGCAGAAGGAAGGAAGAAGAGATAAATTGGAAAGGAAGAAATAAAACTAGAAAGAAGGAAAGAGAAGCAAAAGGAGTTGAGAGATATAAAAATAATAAGAATTTAAAAATTAAAAATTAAAAAAAATAAACAACAAAAAAAAATCTCTTGCTGGCTTCAAACTGGCGAAACCGGTTTTTCTGGTCTTGCTGGCTGCAGCAGGCTGAGGGGCGATTGGTATTGCTTTTCTCCCTTCCTGGTCAGCACTCAGTCAGCCTCACTTGTACTTTCCCCAGGGCTAGCTGCCGATTCTCCCCAGAGCTAGCCTGGCGCCTGTCCGCAGGTCCTTGGGTGTGGGATCCAGGCGTGCTCTCACCCTGGGTTTACGGTTGTGGGCTTCAGGCCTCCTATGGTGCGCATGCTCACCCTGGGTTTATGGGTGTGGACTCCGTGTCTTCCACAAAGCACACTCTCCCTTGGTTGCTGCCTGACGTGGGGCCAGGACACCTCTAGCTGCATGGGCTCCTGCGCACACTCTTCCCAGGGCTATGCGTGGGTGCTCAGAGCCCCTGTGTATTTGCCACGTAGTCCTTATTCTCCTCTCTGCAACTTCATGCAACTAGGTCTCTCCTGGTGCCGCTCAAACCTTTGGAATTGCTTATTTTAAACTGCTTTCATTCTACCAGTTTAGAGTAAGATAAGATCTAAATTTAAATTAGATTCTATGCAAATAATGAAGCGCATAATTCCACATTTCTCAGCTCAGTTCAGCAAATATTTATTGAGGTTTCTCTAGGTGGTTTACCTTTGCAGAGCACTGGCGTTATAAGCAAAATGGAAACTGTCTTTGCCGTTATGGACCCTATAGACTACAATGAGAGGACATTAAACAAATAATCATGCAAATAGTACATAATTGCAAACTGTGCAAAATCCTGTGACAGTAAAGTACTATGTGCTGAGTGAGCATTTTAAAAGAGGGACCTGGGCTCGTATTGGTGCTGTCAAATACAGTGTCCCTGGGGCAGTGACGCTTACTTCAACTAATGGTTATTGAGTATCTAATATGTTCCTGGTACTGAGCGGTTTAAACTGAGAACTTGTTTAAACTAAGCTAGAGACATGGCTGGTGTGGCTCACCTGCAAACCAAAACATTGCTGGTTCAGTTCCTAGTCAGGGCACATGCCTGGGTTGGGGTCCAGATCCCCAGTTGGGGGGCATGTGAGAGGCAACTGATGTTTCTCTCACACATCAGTGTTTCTCTCCCTCTCTTTCTCTCTCCCTTCCTGTCTCTCTAAAATAAAATCTTAAAAAAAATAAACTAGACTAGACATTAACAGGGTGAAAGAAGGTGGGATGGAGAAGGCAGGCTCTAAGTAGAGGTAACCACCTGTGCCCAGGTCTTGCAATAGAAAGGAGCATGGTGCCCTCCAGTAATTGAACATTTTAGGTGTAGCTATAGAAGGGAGAGAGGTCAGTTCTTAGCCTTAACTGACACATTAGACTGGATGGACTTAATGGTTATTTTTAGGACCTTTCACTGCCAAAACAGCAGAATATACATTCTTTTTAAGTGAACTTGGAACATTTTTCAAGATAGACCACATGTTAGGCCACAAAACAAGTCTCAGTGAATTTAAGAATATTGAAATCATATCAAGCATATTCTCCAATGACAATGACCTGAAACTAGAAATTGATTACAGGAAGAATACTGAAAAATAAAACAAATGTGGAGGCCAAATAACGTGTTGCTAAACAATGAATGGGTTAACGATGAGATCAAGGGAGAAATCAAAAGATAACTTTGACCCAAATGAAAATGAAAGCACATTGATCCAAAATCTGTTGGACCCAACCAAAGCATTCTTAAGAGAGAAACTTACAGCAGTACAAGGCTACCTCAACAAAGGAAAAATCTCAGACAATCTAACCTTATACCTAAAGGAACTAGAAAAAGAACAAACAAAGCCCAAAGTGAGTAGGAGAAAGGAAATAATAAAGACCTGAGCAGAAACAAAGAAAATAGTCCAAAAACAAAAAGGCTAACAGG
Organism: Carollia perspicillata; assembly: GCA_004027735.1. NCBI lineage: Eukaryota > Metazoa > Chordata > Mammalia > Chiroptera > Phyllostomidae > Carollia > Carollia perspicillata. The sequence continues at coordinate 46,325 of PVKM010002570.1, read as the reverse complement.
AAGAAAGATCAGTGAAACCAAGAGCAAGTTCTTTGAAAAGGTAAACAAACTGACAAAGCTTTAGACAGACTCAGAAATTAAGGAGGAGAAATGACAATTGACACCAGAGAAATAAATAAAAGAGGTTATAAGGAATTATTGTGAACAGTTATATGCCAAAATGTTGGACAATTTGGAAGAAATGGATGAATTACTAGAAACATCCAGTCTTTCAAGGCAGAATCAGGAAGAAACAGAACATCTGAACAGACTGATAACTAGTAGTAAAATCAAATAATAATAATGAAATCAGTAATAAACAAAACTCCCAAGAAACAAGAGCCCTGGACCAGATGGCTTCACAGGTGAATTTTATCAAACATTCAAAGAATAATTAATATCTATGCTTCTCAAACTATTCCAAAAAAATTCAAGAGGAGGGAATGTTCCCAAACTCATTTTACAAGACCAGAATAACTCTGATACCAAACCAGGCACTACAGTAAAAGGAATTATTAGGCCAATATCTCTGATGAACATAGATGCAAAAATCCTCAGCAAAATAGTAGCAAACCACATTCAGCAAAACATTAAAAAGATTACGTGCCATGATCAAGTGGGATTTATTTCCAGCATGTAAGACCGGTTCAATATCCTTAAATCGATGAACATAATACACCACATCAACAAAACAAAGGATAAAATTATATGATCCCATTGATAGACGAAAAAGGAATTTGACAAAATACAACATTCATTTATGATAAAAAAGAAACTACTCAAAGTAGGGCTAGAAAGAACGTACCTCAACATAATGAAGGCCATGTGTGAAAAACCTATAGCTAAAAGCTTTTCTTTAACATCAGGAACAAGACAAGAATTTCTGCTTTCATAGCTTTTATTCAGCATAGTATTGGAAGTCTTAGCCACAGCAGTTAGACGAGAAACAGAAATAAAAGGCATCCAGATCGGAAAGGAAGAAGTAAAATTGACATTATTTGCAGTTGATATGAACCTGAAAGAATCCACAAAAAACTCTTAGAACTAATAAAAGAATTCAGTAAAGTAGTAGGATACAAAATCAATATTCAGAAATTGCTTTCATTTTTATACACCAATAGTGAACTCTCAGAAAGAGAAACCAGAGAACAATCCCATTTGCAGTTGCATCAGTAAGAATAAAATACCTAGGAGTAAATTTAAGTAAGGTGATAAAAAGACCTGCACTCTAAAAACTGTAAGACATTGAAGAAATGAAAGAAGATACAAATAAATGGAAGAATATACCATGCTCATGGATAGGAAGAATTAATATCATTGAAATATTTACATTACCCAAAGCTATCAATAAATTCACTGCAATCTCTATTAAAATACCAACCACAATTTTCACATAACTAGAACTAATAATCCTAGAGTGTATATGGAACCACGAAAGACCCTGAATAGCCAAAGTAATCTTGAGAAAGAATAATAAAGTTGGAGGTATTAGGTTGGTCAAAATTGGTGAATTTTTATGTAGTCATTTTAATACTGAAGATGGAAGAAATACGCAACATTTTTGGCATATTATGCTTTATTATTTCAAGAAAGATAAAAATGTAACTGACAAAAAAAGATTTGTACAGTGGATGGAGAAAGTGCTGTGACTGATCGAATGTGTCAAAAGTTGTCTGTGAGTTTTGTGCTGGAGATTTCTTGCTGGACAATGTACCAGTCCAGTAGACCAATTGAAGCTGATAGCAATCAAATCAAGACATTGAGAACAATCAACATTATACCATGTGGGAGATAGCTCACATACTCAAAATATCCAAATCAATAAAGTTATTGGTGAAAATGAAAAATGAAAAACCCCAAGTGGACTTTTATGAAAAACCCCGAGTGGACTTTTTAGCCAACCTAGTAATAACTATGTTAGGCATTTTTATGATAATTTAATGTATCTGAAATGCAGTGGGTGCTCAGTAAAAGTTTGTGAATTTTAAATTTTAATCTAATTTTAAATATTAAAATATCTTGGAAATGATTAAATTTAGCCACTTTAGTATCCCTTTTAATATATTTAAAAATTTTTCTAAAAGATTTTATTTATTTATGTTAGACAGAGGGGAATGGGGGGGAAAAGAGAGGGAGGGAAACATCAACGAGTGGTTGCCTCTCACATGCCCCATACTGGGGACCTGGTCTGCAACCCAAGCATGTGCCCTCGCTGGGAATTGAACTGGCAACTTTTTGCTTTGCAAGATGACACCCAATTGATTCATACTAGTCAGGGCTGAATTTCTTTTCTTTGAATTCACAATTGGATGAACCTGTAATGGCATCCTGTAATTTTATTTTTTAGTTTACCAGTCATACTTGGTGTATATTTATTTATATATTTGTTGTATATTTGATTGCCCATATTGGTTCTGTTTCCTTTGGTAACATAAGTTGATTTGGGGGAAGCATTTTCTTCCATATTCTTTAAAAAACAATTTATTGAGTAAAAACTCACATAATATACAATTCACCATTTTTAAGTGAATAATTCAGTTGTATTTAGTACATTCATAATATCTTGCAACCACCATCTCAATCTAGTTCCATTAAGTTGTTTTTCTTTATTCTCCCTCCCATCAACCCCTTGCAACCATTAACTTTCTTTTTGTCTCTGTATTTGCCAGTTCTGGTCATTTCATATAAATAGAATCACGTAATATGTAGCCTTTTGTGTCTGACTTCTTTCACTTAGCATAATATTTACAAGGCTCAGTCTTGTAGCATATTTTGGATTGATAAAATCTTAATCTTAGAGTTGGACAGGATCTTTCTTATAGGGCATCAAGGCCAACCACCCTTCCACAGTAGAGGATATACTTTTCTGTGGCATATCTGCCATATGATCACTGAGAATATAAATATTTTTATAATACAGTATCCTTTGAAATAAAGCCACTTATGAGAGAAAGACAGCGTGAGAGAGAAACACTGATCGATTGCCTTCCATACTCACCTCAGCTGGGGACTGAACTCATCACTTAGGTTATGTGCCCTGACTGGGTATCAAACCTGCATCATTTTGTTGTACTGAGATCATGCTCCAACCAACTGAGCCACCCAGCCAGGTTGGGGCAACCACTAGTTTGATTTAAGTCTTTATAAGCATGTATTTTTTGGGGGGTAAATTCCTAGGAGAGGAATTTTGGGTATATGTTTAATCTTGTAAGGAACTAACAGACATCTTTCTAAAGTGATTGTTTCTTTTTACACTCCCACAAAAATTTGTGAGAGTTCTGGTTGCTCTATATCCTTGCTTACATTTGGTGTTGTCAGGCTTACCTGTTTTAGTGATACTTGTGGGTGTGTAACAGCATGTCTTTGTGTTTATAATTTGTACCTTTTTGATGAATAATGATGTTGATTATTACTTTTCTTGTGCTTATTGACCATATATTTTCTGCGAAGTTTTGTTAACATCTTTTGCCCATTTTAAAATTAGGTTGTCTTTTTACTATTGAATTGTAGATCTTTATGTATCTTGGATGCCAGTGCTTTGTGGGATATATGTTTTGCAAATATTTTGTCCCAGAGGACTTAGTATTTTAAGTACTTTTAAAAAATAAATATTGAGCACTGGCTAATTACTGGACAACAGCAATAAACAAATTATACAAAAACATTCTTTCTGTTTTGTAGTCACTGTAGTTATTCAGTGTACAGTCACAGAAACCAGTAAGAATGCTCCTTCCATGATCCAAGAAATGATGGCTTGGACTAGGGTTTTAGCAATGGTGGGGATGTGAACTATTTGGATTCTTGATATTTTTTGAAAGTAGGCTGACTAATTAAATTTGGAGTATAAGAGAAGGAGGAATCAATAATGACTTCCAAGTTTTTTTTTGCCAAAGGAGCTAGAAGAGTAGAGTTACCACTAACTATTCATTTTAAAAATTATTTATTGATTTGAGAAATATTGATCTGTTATTCCACCTATTTATACATTCATTGGTTAACCCCTGTGTATGCTCCAATTGGGGATCAAAACAGCAACCCAGGCACATCAGGACAATGCTCCAACCAAGTAAGCTACCTAGCCAGGGCGGAGTTGCCATTTATTCAAATGAGGAAGTTTATAGAAGAACAGTTTTGGATGGAGGGGTGGCACTGTTAGATTAGGAATTCAGATTTCAATATGTTAAGTTTGAGATGCCTAGTAGATAGCTACATGGAGAGGTCAGGTGGGCAATTGTATATGTGAGTTTGGACTTCAGAGAAGAGGTCTGGGTTTAAGATACAAATTTGGGAGTAATCAGTCTGTAGAACTCAGTATTATACTGACCGTAGGACCAGAACTAATTTTTAAAGTAAGATTTTTATTATGGCATAATTTTAGACTTACACAAAAGTTGCAAAGATACTACAGAATTCCCATATGACCTTCACCCATTTTTCCCCTACTATTAATCTTATGTAACCATGGTACATTACTGTTAACTAGTCTGAACTTTAATTGAAATCACTAATTGTAATGTAAGATGGAAGCTAAAAATGTTTTATGAATTGTCCATATGAGTTTTTGACTGCTTTTTCTTCGTCTGCAGGACTAATGGCTAAAGAGTAAATCAACATGGCAACTATGGTTCCACCAGTGAAATTGAAATGGCTTGAACACCTCAATAGTTCTTGGATTACAGAGGACAGTGAATCTATTGCTACAAGAGAGGGGGTTGCTGTTCTATATTCTAAACTGGTCAGTAACAAGGAAGTAGTACCTTTGCCCCAACAAGTTTTGTGCCTCAAAGGACCACAGCTACCCGACTTTGAACGTGAATCTCTTTCAAGTGATGAGCAGGACCACTATTTGGATGCCCTTCTTAGTAGCCAGCTAGCACTAGCGAAGATGGTGTGTTCAGATTCCCCGTTTGCCGGGGCACTTCGAAAACGACTGCTTGTACTCCAGCGTGTCTTTTATGCACTTTCTAATAAATACCACGACAAAGGCAAAGTGAAACAGCAGCAGCATTCTCCGGAGAGCAGCTCTGGTTCAGCAGATGTCCATTCTGTTAGTGAACGTCCCCGGTCAAGCACTGATGCACTTATAGAAATGGGTGTTCGAACTGGTCTAAGTTTATTATTTGCACTTCTAAGACAAAGTTGGATGATGCCTGTGTCAGGACCTGGTCTCAGTCTTTGCAACGATGTTATTCATACTGCAATTGAAGTTGTGAGCTCTTTACCACCATTATCATTAGCAAATGAAAGCAAGATTCCTCCTATGGGCTTGGACTGCTTATCACAAGTAACAACATTTCTTAAAGGAGTAACTATTCCCAATTCTGGAGCTGACACTTTAGGTCGTAGATTAGCTTCTGAATTGCTGCTTGGTTTAGCAGCTCAGCGAGGCTCTTTGAGGTATCTTCTTGAATGGATAGAAATGGCTTTAGGGGCTTCAGCAGTTGTAAATTCCTTGGAGAAAAACAAATTACTATCAAGCCAGGAAGGAATGATCAGCTTTGACTGCTTTATGACGATATTAATGCAGATGAGGCGTTCTTTGGTATGTATTATAAATCTCAACTTAAAAATTTTTATCAACAATTTTGGGAAAAGTCAACCGAGCCTTTGATGAATTTGTGGTAATAGTGAATGATTTGAGAATTCTGATGATTGTGAGGTTACTTAAATATTTTATATACTTTGAGTGAAGAAACTTTTGTACAAGCTGTTGTGAACATGTGATTCAAGGACAGGCTAGTTGGTACAGTTAAGGCCATTGGATCAGGAGTCAGGATTGTAGTTTTAGTTTTATGGTGTTTTATGTGAACTTGGGAAATTCATCTAGCTTTTCTGTGTTATAGTAAACTCATGTAAAATGAGGGTAGAGATCTTTTTTAAAAAAGTGTAATTTTATCCTCACTTTTTATTAAGCATTGTGCCAGGTGTTATTGTAGGCCCTAGGGATATAGCCTAGTAAAGGAATCAGACAATATATATATAACTTCAGGTAGTGAGAAGTCCTAAGAAATAAAACTAGGGAAAGGGGACCTATCATATAAAACTATAGGCTCAGGGCAGACAGAGAGTGGAGAGGGGAAAGGTATGCTGTTAATGTGTTCAGGGAAGGACTCTGAATTGTGACATTTGAGCGGAGACCGGACTGAAGGGGAGTGATTAGGTAATAAGCAAAAATCTCTGTTCCTGGAGGAAATTAATTGCTTGATTGTCATTAAGAAACTAACCTTGGGTACCCATATTAAAGAACAAACAGTAAATTATAGTGTAGTATGATCAATTTCAAGAATTTTTAAGACTGAAATATAATGCCTTTGTGAAAACCAAGAATAAAAATTCAATTAAGAATACATATTTAGCCCTGTCCAAGATGGTTCAGTTGATCGGAGCAGGTTTGATTCCTGGTCCGTGTACATAAGTAGGTTTGAGATTCAATCCCTAGTCAAGGTGCATATGGTAGACAAGTGATTGATGGTACTCTCTCACATTGATGTTTCTCTCCCTCTCTCTCTTCTTTCCTCTCTCTCTTGTCAGTAAAGATATCCTCGGGTGGGGATTAAAAAATAAAACAACAGAATACAAATTTAGAATATGAAGACTGAAACATTTATAAACTAACTTAATTTCAGTTGGGTTACAGTGATTGATCTCTTTGCTGTCCTTTGTTATCAAATATCAGTGAACAAATTTAGTTAAAATAGCTAAAAATGCCACTTATAAATTATGTATGTATATTTCAAGATCCCCCCTACCCCCAAAACAAGTGGAAAGCTCTTGGATTAACAGGAATGTTTTATAAAAACAAGTATTGAATATATTTTTAAATGAGGGCATTTAATTTTCATCTGTTTTACATTGAATGGTAAAAAATGAAGTCATTTTTTACAAAATATTTTATTGTAGGTAAGTAGTTGAAGATTTTGGGTCATAAGATCTTTGAAAGTTCAAATTTCTTAATACTAAATAAAATTAAGAAAAGCATACAGTGGTTTCTTCAGAATAGGGAATGTCGGCAGGGCCCTGTGGTCTTCACCTGAAGTGGAACCTGGGAGCCGGAGATGCAATGATCTAAGAAAGGTTTCAGGGAACAGCTATGAGAAGCAATTAGGCCTCTTTCTGTTTTTGTATTCAGTGTTTAAACTCATTTAACTTGCACATCTCTTTTTCTAATTTTATTTTCTGATCTTAGTACTCTCTGGTAACATTCTGTAAATTTACACTGCTTTCAAATAACTAATGCCATTTAATGACCTGAAATAATGTGTCTATTCATACTCATGTGTTAGTATTTCGGGGGGAGTGGCTTAATTCTTCATTTTATAGTTTATGTATTTTATATTATCTTGTTACAAAGAAAATATGTTAATGATTACACAATCTAGTTACATGATTATGTGCTTGCTCATGGTGTATTCCTTTCTTAAACAGAATGCTAGATACCCTAAGTCAGAGGCTTCTTCCTTACCTTACCCTGTAAGGCCTTATCCTGCAGTATTACACCTTACTGGGAAGAAGGTGCCCTAGGAAACAAGATTGCTTTCCTCAGTATCTGTTTAGCCTCATTATCTTTTAGCATTTTGGAAATAGGTTTGTATGCCTATTTGGCTGCTAGTTTAAATGGCTCTGTAAGCTTAAGAAATATTTATAGAATATAACTTTACCTACCTATATAGTGTGTTTTAATCTTCATTTAATTAACACACAGTAAGCTGTTTCATTCCTTTTTTGGCTTCTTTTATTAACTGCTTCCCAATACTTGCAGTTAGGGAGGAGGAGGGCTAACCTTTGTTGTGTGCCTACTACCTATCTGGTGGTTCATAGAAACCGTCTCATTCAATTATCTCATTATTCTGTAAGGTGGATATTACTTTTGCTTATCTTAAGGATGAAGAAACTGGCAGTTATCTAAAGTTACACATCTGTTTGGCAGAAGAGCTAGAAGTATAATGTGTACTTTTGATTAAGCACTTAGGGGCCAGGTACAGTGTTAACTATTTTCTCTAATGCTGAATCTGTCTGTAAAGCCCATGATTTTTTCTGCCCCCTGTGCATGTTAAATTGATCTATTTTTTTTTCCATGAAGGCCTACCTTAAAGTAGATTGAAAATATAATAAACTCATTTTATTGCTGGATTCCTATTTTCTCTTCACTTGGCCTCTTTCATTGCTTGACAAAAATGTCAAATACACCTAGTCAGAAAGGGCTTCCCTCCTTACCCTCCAAGGCTGTACTCTATAATATAGCTCCTTATTAGGACAGGATATCCTAAAAAACTAAATTGCTTTCTTCAAAATTCTGGATTTATTTTGGGGAAGAATTTTGAATGTTTGTTTGATTTAGTTTGGCTCTTTCAAAGTCACCACAGGCCTACATTAGATTGAATTTAATTAAATCTCAGATTGGTTTTATTGGAAAGAAATGGCCATTTAATTGAATTTTATATTTAATATTCCTTTCTTGCACAGTAAGCAATAGAGTCTGATGCTCTAGGTCTTCAGAATCTGGTTTCTTATGTTTTACAATAATGCCTGAGAATTCAGTAAATATCTAGAACCTCTCCTGGTGCACTGGGCCACTACCTAATTTGATCATCTCCGTCTCAAGTTTCTCTACCCCTGAACAACTTGGGTAAAACTTATCCCAACCTAGGAGTTAGAGAGAGAGAGAGACATATAACCATCAGTTGAGTACCTGGTGTAAGGACTAACAAAAATAAGTTCAGTCCATAAATTGTATCTACTCGTGTGATTTTTAAATTCTGCTACCCATGCATGTAATAATCGTATTTGAGTGGGACTGCACAAGATATTAATTAACTTACATTTAAATAAAGAGTAGGAAAATAATGTTGGTGTACATCTTTGAGTTCTAAACATAAACAACAATAAAAACATTGACATTTGATGTCACTAGATATTTACTAGGCATTGTGTGCCAAATACTGTGAGGCATTAGGTTAAAAAGGTGAATACGCTTTGTGGTGTCCATGCTCGCAGCCAGCTCACAGTTTAAGGAAAGAGAGATGCACGGGCATTTTAAATTAATGATCATGGGTTGTAGTAGTAGAGGTCTGTACAGGGTGGAGGTGGTGGGACACAGCCGGAGGGCTGGAGGGAAAGGGATGAAATTGCCTGTTGGAGGAAGGACCCTTGAGCTTTGTTGAAAAGTAGGAAGAGTTTGCCTACAAACATGATGTGTGTCTGTAGGAGGACTGGAGAATTTTGTACATGAGAGGACCAGAATTCACAAAGTGACTGAGGCACAGAAGAGCAAGCCCTGGATGTATGGGTGGAATGGGGTGAGGTAAGGCTGCCAAGCTAGGCAGGACCTTGTACCCCATGCTGTGTGGGGTTTTGAGACTTGATGCTGTGGGCACTGGGGAGTCACTGAAGCAATTTTAAGTAGAGTCAAGACAGAGAGCAAGAATGTAAATGTATTCCATCCAGCCTTATGTTCTTGTCTGAATGTCTTAAAAGAACAAATTTGAAAAAATAAAAGGTATTGCATTATTTTCAATGGTAGGTATTTAAGAGGAAGGTAATTAAATGAAGACCTGTGAAACCACTGATTTGTTATTTGAATTTCTACTTTATCTCTGGACCATTGAACTTTCTGTGATATGTTAATAATGTATAAAGTTTACATTTATTGTGCTGTATCTTTTAAAATTTAATTTAAAAAATACCTGAGTATAGTATGTTTACAAAACAGTAAAAATTCAGTATCAAATGGGTTTTAGAGATCTTTTTATTTTATTTTATTTCCTTTTTTAATAGAATTTATTGGGATAACACTGGTTAACAAAATTTACACACACAGTTCCACAGCACATCATCTGTACACTGCACTGTGTGTGCACCACCCAAGTCTAGAGATTTCTTTAGTCCTAATTGACTGGGACTAGTCTCTTAAATATTGACATTTTTGGAAGAACAGAAAATAGTGGCAGTCACTGCAGACAGTGTTTGAAGGATATTTTGTTGATTTCTTTTTAAATTCAGCAAGAATTTATTAAAGACTCCTTGTATTTTCTTTTTTTTCCTCTCAGTGTATATGATACAAAATACAATTACTACGACCAGTTTTGAGTTCTTCCTATATATTAGGAACTGTGTTAAGCATGTTTTATACATAATTTCAGTTAATCCTCTAAACAGCCCTAAATAATATAGACATTATTTCTGTCTGAGATAAAGGATCTTATCCTTCAGTCACACAGCCAGTAAGTGATGGTCTGTCTGTTATGAAACCCAGGTCTGTCTGTTATGAAGACTTTGTGTAGTTTTAACATTTTCATCCGTACTGTAGAAAGGGATAAAAAAGGGATTATGATGATCTTGGTGACAGCTCCTAGAAAGGTACAACAGGCTGTTGTTCCTCTGCTGTTGGCTTGGTGATCAATAGAAGTGGCCTTTAAATAATGGAGCCAAAGATTACAGTTGTGTTTGTACTAGTTATGGAATTTGGAGAGTCTGTGTCCCAAAGTATTTGTTGATATACCAGTGTGTTGTATGTCTAAGGACTAGTTAATTTTGAATGCTCAGCTTCTGGTATGACTCCAGGCCTACAAGAGGCTCTCTAAAGCCTTCCTACTCAAAGTGTGAGCCCTAGACAGCAGCACTGGCATCACCTGCAAGCTGTTAAGAAATGTATAGTCTTAGGCCCCCATCTATATTTATTGAATGGGAATTTGTATTTTAACAAGATCTCTAGATAGTTCATGTCTATTTTAAAATTTGGGAAGCATCACCTAAACAATTAAAGGGAAAAATTGGTTTGGTAGCAGCAGGTTAGTATCTGGTGACTCAGTGAAAAATCGCCAACATGTTCATTTCTTTCATTATTTAGGAATTGTGTTCATTAAAATAGTTTGAATTGATAAAGCCATAATCTCAGAATTGGGTGGGATCTTACAGGGCATCTAGGCCAACCATTCTTCCACAGTAGAGGATGTACTTTTCTAGGTATATCTGCCGTGTTACATATCTGTTTATATTATAAAAATATTTTTATAATACAGTATCCTTTGAAATAAAGCCACTAATGAAAATTTCACAATTATTAGAGAAAGAACTTGACATTAGTGATCTAAAGATTTAAGAATATGGGTATTGAAGAAGCAGTGAAGATCAAGTTCACTTTCTGGTTTATCATTTTTCAATGAGAGAATGATTTCTGGTCAGAGCCTTTGGGCTGTACTATGGAGAGTAGGCACTTAGTCTCAGAAAGGTACTATGATTCCTCAGCTGTGCTAGGAAAAAGATGCTTTGTTGCTATTGTAGTCAGATAGCTACATGAACTGACTTGTAGGACCTTGGTTGTGCAGAAACTAAAAAGGGAGGGCCAGACTTTCTTTTCCAATCAGGGTCACCACTCAAGTCGGATATGTTCTACTTGATGAGCAAGACAGTCCCAGGAGAATAGCATATTTCCTGGGACCCTCATTTATTGGATCTTAACCACCCACACAGAATGTGTAATTGGCAAAATTCTGCCTCCTTCACTGTTTCTGGGTCAAGTCCTGCGACCTTTAGAAAAAAATCAGTATTTAATGTCATCAGTGAGGGACTAGTACTTTAAATTTAGTGTTTCTCTCTACAGCCACATCTTTTACAACCATTTATATGTAAAAGTTGGTTTCATGACCTAATGTTTGGGTTTGATCTTAATGCACATAATCATATAAACAGTTCCTTAAATGTTTTTGTGGATTACTTAAGTGACTTTAATACATGTATCTCTCTTCTTTCCAACAATGTTACAATTACAGGGTTCATCTGCTGATCGGAGTCAGTGGAGGGAACCAACCAGAACATCTGATGGCTTGTGCTCACTCTATGAGGCAGCTTTATGTCTCTTTGAAGAGGTATGTAATAATCATGGCTTTTACACTGAAAATTACTTTGTGTTAAAATGCGATACCATGTATTTATCCCTTGAAAATATCTGTTCAACCCTTCAAAAGGATGCAGAAAAAAAGTGACATCACTGATTGTCTCTAAAATGTGGATCTGAAGTGTCTGGAACCAGAGATGGGGGACATAGTTTTCAGTGCATACCTGTTTATTCATTTTGAGCTTTGTATCATGTGAAGGTAACTGTAATTTAAAAAAAAATAAGCAAAACAGGTATAGAAAGACACATAGGAACTTCTGGCCAAGATGGAGGCGTAGGTAGATACACTTTGCTTCCTCACACAACCAAAAGAAGGATAACAGCCAATTTAAAAACAAAAACAACCAGAACTGCTAGAAAATCAAACTGTATGGAAGTCCGACAACCAAGGAGTTAAAGAAGGAACATTCATCCAGACTGGTAGGAGGGGTGGAGACGGGCAGCCGGGATGGAGAGGATGTGCAGCAAGGTGGCAGCTGGCAGTCCCACATTTGCATGCAGATAAACTGGGAGGGACAACTGGGGAGCAAGACAGACCAGGTATCCTAGGGTTCCAGTGCAGGAAAAGAAGGCCTCAAAACCTCTGGCTGTAAAAACCTGTTGGGGTTGTGGTGATGGGAGAAACTCCCAGCCTCACGGGAGAGTTTGTTGGGAGAGACCCACAGGGTCCTAGAACATACACAAGCCCACCTACCAGAAGGACCCAAATTGCTTTGGGTAGTGGGGGAAGTGACTAAAAGCCAGCTGAGAGCTGAGCAAGCAACATTGTTCCCTCTTGGACTCTACCCCCACGTATAGTACCATGTGGGTTACCCTATCCTACTGAATACCTAAGGCTCTGACCCTTACAACATAACAGGTGCACTGAGACAAAGAAATATAGCCCAAATGAAAGAACAGGTCAAAAATCCAAAAATAGAACTGAGTGGTGATGAGATACCCAACCTATCAAATGCAGAGTTCAAAACACTGGTAAGCAGGATGTTCTTAGGTAAGACTGAGTATGGTCGCAAAATAGAGGAAGAAGTGAAGGCTATACAAAGTGAAATCAAACAAAATATATAGCAAACCAACAGTGAAGGAAGGAAATTGGGGCTCAGATCAACAATTTGGAGAAGGAAGAAATAAACATTCAACCAGAACAGAATGAAGAAACAAGAATTAAAAAAGAGGAAAGGCTTAGGAACCTTCAGGATAACTTTAAATGTTCCAACAACCAACTCATAGTGGTGCTAGGAGGAGAAGAGGAGAGCAAGAAATTGAAAACTTACTTGAAAAAATAATGAAGAAAACTTCCCCAATCTGGTGAAGGAAGTAGACATGCAAGTCCCAGAAACTCAGAGTCCCAAAGAAATTGGATCCAAGGAGAAACACACCAAGACACATAATAACATTATCCAAGATTAAAGATACGGAGAGAATCTTAAAAGCAGCAAGAGAAAAACGAGACAGTTACCTACAAAGGAATTCCCATGAGACCATCAGCTGATTTCTTAAAAGAAACCTAACAGGCAAGAAGGAACTGGAAAGAAGTATTCCAAGTCATGAACAGTAAGGACCTATATCCAAGATTACTCTATCCAGCAAAGCTATAATTTAGAATGGAAGGACAAATAAAGTGCTTCCCAGATAAAGTCAAGTTAAAGGAGTTCATCATCACCAAACTCTTATTATATGAAATGTTAAACGGACTTATCTAAGAAAAAGAAGAAGATAAACTATGAATAGTAAAATGACAACAAACTCACAACCATCAACACTAAACCTAAAATAAAAAGCAAGATAAAAATAAACTAAGCAAACAAGTAGATCACGAACAGAATCACAGAAATGGAGATAACATGGAGGGTTATTTGTGGAGATGGGAGCGGGGAGAATGGGGGAAAAGATACAGGGAATAAGAAGCATAAATGGTTAGGTACAAAATAGACAGGGGGAGGTTAAGAATAGTGTAGGAAATGGGCCCTGGCTGGTGTAGCTCAGTGGATTGAGCACGGGCCTGTGAAGCAAAGGGTCACCGGTTTGATTCCCAATCAGGGCACATGCCTGGTTGCAGGCCATGTTTCCAGTAGGGGACACATGAGAGGCAACCACACATTGATGTTTCTCTCCCACTCTTTCTCTTTCCTATCCCCTCTCTCTAAATTAAAAAAAAAAAAAGAATAGTATAGGAAATGGAAAAGCCAAAAAACTTAGATGTATGACCCATGGTTATCAGTGGGGAAATGCTGGTGGGAAGCGGTGTGTAGGGCGGAGGGGAATAAATGGGAGAAAAAATGGGACAACTGTAATAGCATAATGAATAAAATATACTTAAAAAATAAGATTTTTACAGTCTTAAAAATAAAGACATACAAACAGATATATGATTTAATGAATTATCTTTTAAAAAATTCTTCTAATCTGCATCCAGGTAAAGAAATAAAACTTTATTCTTTCATAACCCTTTTCCTATTCCCCAAAGTATCCACTATCCTGACTTTCAGAGTGCAGATACTCCTGAACTTACGATGGGGTTACTTCCCAATAAACCTATTGCAAATTAAAAATGTTGTTTCGTCAAAAATGCATTTAATACAGCTAATCTATTAAACATCATAGCTTAGTCTAGCCTACCTTAAATGTGCTTAGAGCACTTATATAAGCCTAAAGTTGGGCAAAATCATCTAACAGAAAGCCTATTGTATAATAAAGTTTTGAATATCTCATGTAGTTTATTATGCATATCACTTTTGCACCATCTTAAAGTCAAAAAGTTTTAAGTCAAGCCATTATAAGTTGCGGATGGTTTGTAACACTGTTTTGCATTTCTTTATACTTGTGTCACATGGGTGTGCATCCTTAGACACTGTAGTTCAGTCTTGCTCATTAAAAAAAGTCTTAATGTTTTTTTTATCTATTGGGTCCCTCCATTTTTTTCTTTTTCTTCAATGTTTTTGTTCAAAAACCTGGGTTATAGAATTGCCCACAATCTGGATTTTGCTGATTGATTTCTTTAATCTAGTTCAGTATGTCCTGTGTATTTCCTGCAAATTGGCAGGTGGATCCAGAGGCTTGATCAATCTTGGGTTTAGTCACTTTGGCAAGATCATACATGGTGTTGTGATCTTCCATCAGGTTCCATATGGTTGTCTCTGTTTTTGTGGTGTTAGCAGCTCTAATGCTTACAATACTAGAACTATTAATTCATTTTTGGTTGGTTGCAAAATGGTGATATTCTGTCATTCCTCTTTCATTTACTAATTAGAATACTTTTATAAAGAGAGGGTTTCTTTACTGACTATTTAGTTATTCTGCTACAAATCATATAGAAAAGGCATAATAAATGCTTGATTTTCCATACCTGATTTTTCAAAATTAATTTGAAAGAGAGAGAAAAACATCAAGTTGATTTTTAACTTTTTTATGCATTCACTGGTTGTTGATTCTTGTACGTGCCCTGACCAGGATCAAACCTACTGCCTTGGTGTATTGGAACAATACTCTAATCAACTGAGCTACCTACCCAGAGCTCCACCTGATTTTTTGAAACACTAATTTTTTATTTTAGTAGGTTTCAGTTTAATTAATTGGTCTCCTTTCATCCTCCGAACTTGACTAATTGATTTCATTTGAAAAGTGTCATTATAAACTAATAGATTTAAACCTATTTCACTTTCAGTTCCTTGAATTATTATCTGTAGTGAAGGTTGTATTGTTTCATCTTTGACCTACTTCCCTGTATTGTTTTGTGTAATGTTAAAAAAATAAAGGTAGTTTCTCAGTGTGTTCCCCTCTCCAACTGTTATCTTGACCTTCTCTGTCTTTCCTCTCTGTTGTCTGTATTCTGCTCAATTTTTATTTCACTCCCAGTAGCTCTCCTCAGTGTGGGTGCTGTCCTCTGAGGGAATCCTAGCTTATCAATCTCCAGACTTTACAAGAGCTATAGATTGCTCTAACTTCTTTTAAACTTCTCTTCATGAACCCCTTGTTTGTAACTGCTGTTTTTAGTTTAGTTCACTGTTCTTTCCAGTGAGTACCTGATTGGTTTTGTTTTTGTTTTTTCCCTTTTCTGAGGTCTGTCAGACACTCTATTGCTTCTTCCTGTATAATTGTCATTGCCATGCAGATTTTGTATTTGGTGGTGGTTTGTCTGTACCTGCTTATATTTCGGAGTTACTGGAGCTATCCTTGTTGCCTAATTTTGTTCTGAATGCTAAGCATGAGCTTAAAGTTATGACTTCTAGTTGCTCTGTGTAGTAATTCAGAATGTTTAGAAAACTGTTGTTCCTGCCACCCTACCCTCCTCCCAGTTGTTCTTTAAAAAAATGCATTTCTAATCTCTGTGAGTAGATTTTTTCCTGTCTCCCTCCTTTTTTGAAGGAGGGGGTGCTATGAATTTTCTTATAAATTGGGTGTGTTCATAAGTTATTTGAGCAGTTGAGAGTTTTAGAAGTAGGAAAGTCAGCAGTAATTTCAGAATATTTATTAAAATGTCTAATTTAAATATGTCTTGACAATTCATTGTATGTTTTTTATTTTAACAGGTTTGTAGAATGGCTTCTGATTACTCAAGAACATGTGCTAGCCCAGATAGCATTCAGACTGGTGATGCTCCAATTGTCTCAGAGACCTGTGAGGTTTATGTTTGGGGAAGCAATAGCAGCCATCAGTTGGTAGAAGGCACACAGGAGAAAATATTACAACCCAAACTGGCTCCCAGTTTCTCTGATGCTCAGACCGTGAGTTCTCTGCATACCTTACAAATTGGTAGATGACAGGGTTTGCTTTAAATAATGTTAAGAGTGTTTCTTAAATGAGTGAAGACTTTTGATTGTTTCTTATCTGTATGTTTCTATACTATACTGTGTCAGTTTTTTCATTTTAATAGGAAAAAAAATCCTTAGTCCCCTGTTTCCCTAACACTGTTTCTAAGTTTCAAAAAATTAAATCAGATCTGAATTTTTAAAAGAATTATGAATGGCAGCATACTTACCATTATATTCAATACAAATGGTAAATAAGACTAAATAAAAACTGGAATTTTCCCTTTACCAGATTGGCATTTTGTTTTCCTATTATGATTAATTTTTTTTTACATTTGTAACTACCTTTTAGCTGAGCTACAACTTTCTATTTTAATATTATTTTTATTAAAACATTTAAAAATGAATTTAGAATATAATATTGTCCTTGCCATAATGGACCAGGGAATTTATAGGAAAATTTCATATTTTTTGCCCTTCAATTATAAGAGGAGGTTAAAACATTTTACTTTGTTGTTTTTCATTGAATCATGACCAGGTAAATAACCTGGAAAGATAGAATATATGTTAATTAGAGCTCCACAGTAAAGTCAACATGAAAAGGCCATTAGTAGTAGTCTTAATTTTCTATTTCCTTTTTAATCTCTGTGAAGATTCTTGCCCTCATTGGCTTTAAGAGACTTTTTGAGCCTTTTTCAGTAAAATCAGACTTAAATATTATATTTTGATTCCAGCGGAAGCATCTTATATTTGCAATTCTGTTTGTTTCCTTATAGATTGAAGCTGGACAATACTGCACTTTTGTCATTTCTACGGATGGTTCTGTCAGAGCTTGCGGTAAAGGCAGCTATGGGAGACTGGGCCTTGGAGATTCTAATAATCAGTCTACTTTAAAAAAGTTAACATTTGAGCCTCACAGATCAATTAAAAAGGTCTCATCTTCCAAAGGATCTGATGGTCACACTTTAGCTTTTACAACAGAAGGAGAAGTCTTCAGTTGGGGAGATGGCGATTATGGGAAACTGGGCCATGGAAATAGTTCAACACAGAAGTATCCCAAGCTTATTCAGGGCCCTCTTCAAGGAAAGGTATGTACTGTAGTTTTGAATTTAAAAATACTAATTAGATGCACTGGTCCTATAATTGGCAGTATCTTTCAGATTTTGAGGTGTTCTTTCTGAAATTGCTCCCCTGAGCCCCTTTGGCTCATTTTTTGTTAGCTCTTTCATGTTTTATAAAATATTTTTACATATGTTATTTAATTTTAATTCTTATAATAACCTTATTAAGGTAGTTATTTTCTCATTTCACAGGTAAGGAAACTGAGAATCATCCATTCAACAAATACTTATTTAGCACCTTCCAAGTTCCAGGCAGTGTTTTAGGCAAAACAATGAACAAAGCAGACATGATCCTTGCTCTCATGGAGGTTTAATCGGGGGATAAGGACAATAAGTAAACAAACATAAAATAATTTGCAATAACAGTAAAGAAAAAATTGAGTAATGTAACAGATACTAATTTGGGCAAGGTGTGAGTGATATTAGATAATGAGGTCAGAGTTCTCTTGGAGGAAGTGGCATTTTAACAGAAACTTACATGAGATAGTTAAAGTGGTTAAGTAACTTGCTGGAGGTCACATGCAAATAATGGTCACCATTAAAAACTAAACCTAGATATCCCCTTATTTCTGTTCTACCTCTTTTTTAAAAAGTGAAGGTATTTCCCTAAAAATATATGCAACTATATAGGTTCCTTCATTTTAAGATTGTATTCTTTCCCTGGAGGTTTTCTCACATAGAAATCTTTTAGTGTTTAAATTTTAATTTATATCTGAATTACAAGTGGGGCACTTTTCCTTCATGGGAGGTTGTTTGACAAGGTAGGCTAATCCAACGAATTTTACATTATTGTAACTCTCTTTTAACTTAGACATTAACCCCCAAGTAGTAAACTTTGGAACATTCCACTTGACAGCATCTGGGGATACTTGATAAGATGTTGAATCTGGGGCTCTGAAGAACTTCACATAAACGCTGTTTGAAGTTGTATTTTCCTAGTCTTTGTAGCACCTCCTTTTATTAGTTATTAGTGTAGATGGTTTTTTCTGTGTATCTTTTTTCAGTAGTTAGTGATTTGATCAGTGTTAAAGGTTATGAATGATTCCCAGATTGCATTGGTACATACCCTTATTCCCCTGATTTTACTCTCCAACTGTAGCTACTTGAAGGTAAAGAGATAAGCTTACATACTGCTTAGATCTTTCTGCATTGGTAATAGTCATGTATTTTTGAGTTATTAGCCAGGATTAGATGTTTTATGTTAACATTATATTAAAAAATTTTTCATTGTGCCATCAGTGTTTAGTCCTCTTCAACTCTTTAAGTAAAGACTTGAGAAGTGATATAATATTCTTGTAAATGATTAGATTGATGTATGTGGTATTGGGGGAGTTGCTAGCATTTACACTACCTTTGTGTGAATTGAATTAAGGAAAAGTGTCCTTTCCTCTGGGTGGAACCCAGGGTTCATGGCTTGGCAAATATAGAGCATACAGCCAATCCTCTGAAATATAGAGCATAAACTATAGTTTAGCATTTTTTTGACCCTGTAGCCGGGCACCCTTATCCTGGGCACAACCTCCACAACGGTACAGGGCAATGTCCAGATGAGTTGTGAATATCAGTATCTCCAAAGTCTCTTTGTATAGGGTCAAATATGAACTATATGTTTTAGCAGCTTTGTGTTCATCAAATTCACTTTGTGTACAATGTAGGTAGTTGTGTGTGTGTCGGCTGGATACAGACATAGTGCTGCTGTCACAGAGGATGGTGAATTATACACATGGGGTGAAGGAGACTTTGGAAGATTAGGTAAGATTTTTTAAAAATTGAAATTATTCTCACAGAAAAAAGGTGATGGGTAATGAGAAAAGTGAGACTAGAATTAGTAGGCCAAAGGTTGTCATTTATTTTGTTAGTTCTAAGTTCAGAGGAAGGTAAGTTTATGTATATATAGAATACCTAGATTGTGGTGCCGAAATTTAAAATGTAATTAAATCTAGCAAGTGCGTACTGTGAGCAGGTACTGCACGATTTCATGGGTAAGAAAGATACCATATGGTCCTGATGTGTATAATCTAGGGGGTAAGGATAACAAATCAATATGAGTGTGATAACTAGACAACATTAGATCGGTGTTCTGGGAGGAGTATAAATAGAACGTCCTAAAGATTCATTGGAGGGATTGGGTGACTCAGTTTGGGAGTAGCCAAGAAGATTGGGTAAGAAGATGTTAGAAATGACTGTTTTTTATATTAACTGCACTTAAAAATACTTCACCTCTGCCCTGGCTGGTGTGGCTCAATGGATTAAGTGCTGGCCTGTGAACTGAAAGGTCACCAGTTCAATTCCCAGTTAGGGCAAAGGCTGGGTTGCTAGCTGGGGCCCTGATTGGGGGTGTTGCAAGAGGCAACCAATCTATGTTTCTCTTGCATGTCAGTGTTTCTCTCCCTCTCTTTTTCCCTTCCTTCTCCTCTCTCTAAAAATAAATAAAATCTTTTTAAAAAACCACCTCAATTCTGTTACTAACTTGTAATGTTTATTTCACCTGTGAAGTAATGGCCTAAAGAAAAAGAATTAACATTATTTCTTTTTTGTTTTACCAAGGTCACGGTGATAGTAACAGCCGTAACATTCCAACATTAGTAAAAGACATTAGCAATGTAGGAGAGGTTTCTTGTGGCAGTTCACATACTATTGCTTTATCTAAAGATGGGAGAACTGTGTGGTCTTTTGGAGGAGGAGACAATGGTATGTAAAAAAATTTGTCTTGACTGCTTTTTTTTCTTGAGTTTCTTAAAAAATTATTTTTTAATTATACATGCCTCTTGTAGAAAAACCCAAATACTGATGACAGAAATTTAAAAAACTAACATTATTGCTATAACCATTGTTTAAACATCTAAATGAATATGTGTGAATTTATGCAAATTTGTACATACTGTATATTTTTACATAGATATCTTTTACAAACCAAAGCAGTCTTATATTTACCACAGATAATATTGTATAACCTGCTGGTTTTTTATCTGACAGTATTTTATGAATATCTTTCCTTGTCAATAAGCATGGCTCTACGGTTTTCTTTTAAATGGCTCAAAATATTCTTTCATGTGATTGTAACACAACTTATAAAACCAGTTTATTGTTGAGTATCTAGAGGGTTTCCAGTTTTTTTTCAGTATTAAAAACAATACAGTGAATGATTAAATCTTTGTCTGCTTTACTTAATCACTCCTACCAGCAATATGTTCACTTCCCCATATTCCTCAATTACATTGGGTATTAAAATGAAGATAATGTAAAAAATAATTTCAATAGTGAAAATGGTATCATTAATTTGTATTTCTTTGATTCTTAGTAAGGTAGAAGTTATATGTTGGCCATTTGTTTTTCTTATTTTTGATTTGCCAAGATTTCTATTTCATGAACTATAAAATCTTTTCAAAAATTAAAAGCAATTATATGCATATGTAGTCTAATATAGAACGTATTTATTATATCAGCAAATTTCAAATTAGAAATATCACCATTAAAGGAAAGACAAAAGAATAATTTTCCATCGTCTCTCTTAAAGTGGTTTAAATTGTAAGAATAGGAGTTGTTTAAAACAAGTAAATTGTTTAACTTGAATGTGTTTGTTTTATAGGCAAACTTGGCCATGGTGATACCAACAGAGTATATAAACCTAAAGTCATTGAAGCTTTACAAGGAATGTTTATACGGAAAGTTTGTGCTGGGAGCCAGTCTTCACTTTCTTTGACATCAACAGGGCAGGTAGGACTAGTGCAGGGGTGTCAAACTCATTTTCACCAGGGGCGACATCAGCCTCAGTGTTGCCTTCAAAGGGCCGAATGTAATGTTAGGACTGTGTAAATGTAATGACTCCTTAACTAGGGGCAAGGAGCTCGGCGCTGCTGGGTAGAAACAAGGTGCCAGGTTGGATAAAACAAGACGGGGGGCCAGATTTGCCCTGCAGACCTTGTGTTTGCCACCTGTGGACTAAGGGATAAGATGAGTATAAAGACTCAGAGTATTTCCTAGGACTAGATGACGAAAGAGTAATGATTGTATTTAAATTTTAAAGTTAAAAAATACATTAAAAAATACATTTTCTCCTGTTTGAAGAAGTACAGTATCTGAGAAGGAACCAGGTTTTCTGACCTAGCCTGTGTGACCCAGATAAACCTGCTCTCAGCCCCCTGTGCTTTGTATTAAGATGGTTTTACAAACCCTTTTAGCACTAAGCATCCATTCAGTTTTTTCTTTAAAATCATGGATACTTGGGTCAAGCAAGACTAGATCTTACTGGAACCAGTGATATGAGCTAACAAGGCAAGAAGGTGATCGAAAGAGAGGGTAATGATCTCTGAGAGCGCTCTGTGATTCTGAGAAAGTGTCAGTCAGACTTAGGATAGTCAGATCTTCATAATCTCTTTATAAACTTTTGAACTTACACATGCATATCTTGACCCGTTTGTTGGTGAGGGAGTGGGTCTTGTGGTGGTGGTAGACTGACAGCAATTTCTCCCTTATACCCATCAGCAATGATAGTGAGAAGGGGAGCTGACCACTTATTCGCTTACCTACAGGAATTCCTTATACCAGGCAGTGGTATAAAAAATATTTTCTAACTACAAGCAGATGATTAGCAAAGTTAAAATTAGTGCATAATATAATTATTTTTTGAGAGACTGGAATGCCTTGTGTCCTAACAAATCTACCTCAAACTGTTCATCACCTTGTATTTCATTACATTAGTCATTTGTTACAATGCTGGTAGTTGCCTTAAAACTTAAAACTTCTCTTTTACAACTTTCTCACTGTGGGTTTTGTGCTAGGAATCCATGAATTGAAGCCAAAATATGTTCATTTATTTGTTGTATCACCACAGGCAAGTTACAGGCCTTCCTTGAGCATCATGAACTTCTTCTATAAGTGAGGGGTAATAATTTCTGCTTTGCTTACAAATGACCATGGAAGATAATTATTTGAATTGAGAGTTTCTATAAATTTTGAAATACTGTTCAATTATTAGTTGCTAATAATATAATAATAGTGATAAATTAATTACATTAAATTCCAAAGAAATGTGAATTACTTGCTTTAGGGAATAGATGTACCATGAGTACACTAAGTTATGTGAAATCAGCTATATATACTGAGAAAAAAATAAAGTGAGAGAGAAACATTTTTAAATAGTAAGGGTAGTTCTGTTTACCATTATACTACTTGCTGAGCATCTAATGAAGATCAACATCTCTTTTTCCCTTGGTTTGTTTCAGTCCCTCAGGCCTTTTCAGTGCTAACTCACTACCATATTAAGTGTGATTCTTATGTTAAAAAATACAGTATGTATTTTCTTAATACAACAAGGCCCCTAATGCAAGCCAAATATTTCTTCATCTTGTGTTTAACCAAAGCAATACTGCAATAGCAAAACTTAGCTATGTGGGTCTTAGTACTATGAGTGATAGTACTATGTTGTACTTGAGTGATTTAGAATAGAATTTTCAATGATATTGACTATATATATTTTCACCTTATTTGTCTTTAGTGCCTAGCTCCTCTTAACGTGTGCCTTCCTGGTACTGGAATTATGTGGCATTCTATATTTGTCTTAAGTAAGTTCTCTGACAACTGGTACAAGTATTTGCTCTTCATTTTTGTTGAAGAGGTTTAATATCTCAGTAGTCTTTCCTGAAGTAATTGCAAGACAAAAAGAAAATTCCCAAACTTGATGGCATAAGGATAAAAGTCTATATGATATTACCAAAACCCACTTAAGGAAAAAAAGTCATTCAATTTGCTGATTGTAGGTTGCAAAATTGGCAGTCATTTATTCTTGTATAGTTCTCTTTTCTTCACCTTATCATTCCCTGAAGCATCTTAAATCAGTGGATTGTTGTTTTAGAATTAATTAGTCAAAAGTGAAGATGTACGAAGAGAACTGTCTTGACTACTCCTTCATAAGTCCCCTTTGTAAG
Source organism: Carollia perspicillata (assembly GCA_004027735.1). Classification (NCBI taxonomy): domain Eukaryota; kingdom Metazoa; phylum Chordata; class Mammalia; order Chiroptera; family Phyllostomidae; genus Carollia; species Carollia perspicillata. The sequence continues at coordinate 22,660 of PVKM010002570.1, read as the reverse complement.
TGGTAATTAAAATTGTAACAACAAGGTAAGGTAGTTTTCAACTAAGTCATAAATGTCAGTTTTATGATTTATGTAATTTATTATATATGATTGTACCTTGGTCTAATCAACCAAGAAATATTTGTTGAGACTTTTGGAGTGACAAACATGTAAAGGAGAAGTTTTAAGATAGCAGCAGTATTTATAAGCTGCTAAGATTGGGCAAATGTAATATAATGCAATTAGTAACTTTCGCAGAATCTCTCAGAAGATCCTTCTACTTTTTACTGTGACAGATTATTTTTGTTTCAGTTCAGGTGTTTGTCTGCCTGTTCAATGAACTTTTAAAAATGGCAAAAGATTCACTATGAAAATCTTTAAAATAATCAAGACAGTAAATATTGTTTTTAACAACAAAAAAGATATTATTAGTATTAACCCACACTGTTGTTTATGATATTTACTCCTAATATCTCAGGATATTATGTGTAATGTATTTCTGTTTGTTTCAGGTCTATGCTTGGGGCTGTGGAGCTTGTCTAGGTTGTGGTTCTTCAGAAGCTACTGCTTTGAGACCCAAGCTTATTGAAGAACTGGCTGCCACCAGAATAGTTGATATTTCTATTGGAGACAGTCATTGTTTGGCTCTTTCTCATGGTAAAATCATTTGTTTTTAAGAAATAGTACTAACTGTCATCTTCTACACATATATTACATTTAAATTGGACTTTTTTGTTGTTCTTTGTCTTTTGTTTTAGATAATGAAGTTTATGCCTGGGGAAATAACTCAATGGGGCAGTGTGGCCAAGGAAATTCCACAGGTCCTATTACTAAACCAAAGAAAGTGAGTGGCTTAGATGGCATAGCTATTCAGCAGATCTCTGCTGGAACATCCCATAGTCTGGCGTGGACTGCTCTTCCCAGGGACAGGTGAGAGTGCCCACATTGAAAAGTTCTTGCATTTCTGTAACAGTAGAAACATCGGTAAAAACAGGAATAACAGCACTTTGTTTATAAAATGCCCTCGTGGACATTTTTAGTTTGTTTGTTTGTTTGTTTTTTACTATCATAGAATTGACATCTAGATTTCTTTCAGTTTGAATGTTGAGGTTAGATATGTTTTAAAAGCATGAAGTTATCCCTTGTATTTAAGGTATTTTTTAAGTTTGTCTCCTAAACATTTTGAATTCCTTCTCTGTGTCCAGATACTGAGTTTAAAAACTAAATGCCTACATATCAAGAGGAAGTTAAAATAATCAAAATCGGAACTAGGCTTTATTGATTTAAACAGTTGATTTGCCTTTGTGTTCTTTACCTGGTTGGTTTTTTGGAAAAAAGCAGCTGCCAGACTTTTGTATAAAAGGAAATTACTTTTTGCAGAAATTTAGCTTCTTCCTAAAGTGATAATTGTATTTGTTTAGATAATCAGGTAGGGGATTTTTAGCCTAAATTAGGAGATTGAATTTTAAGGGATTTAGGGGTTGTTTCAGATACTTCAGATGCATGCGGGCTAATTTACAACTTAGAATGTATTATCCAGTTGACCCATGAACAACATTAATTTGAACTGGTTCACTTATACGTAAATAGATTTTTTCCAATAAATAATATAGTCAGCCCTTCGTATCTGTGGGTTTTGCGTGTGTAGATTCAACCAATTGTGGTTCAAAAACAGTATGTATTTTTTAATCGGTGGCTGGGAATCTGTGGAAGTTGGAGGCCCGACTGGATGCCCTTTTCTCCACCATTTTATGTAAGGGACATGAGCATCCACGGACTTTGGTATCCACAAGGAGGGGTGTCCTTGAACCAGTCCCTTGCAGATACCAAGGTACCACTACAGAAATTTTGGGGGATTCAAAAGATATACATGAATTTTTGTTCTAAGCATCAGCACCAGTAACCCCTACATTGTTAAAGGGGCATCTGTATTTGGATTTTAGAGCATTGATTCAGATGGGGTTTATTATGACATTCTAACCAATTAAAAACATTTATAGATAATTACTTTCCAAAACAAAAGCCAAAAATATAATAAAACTGAATAGAAATAATTTGCTATTAGTATTAACTCTGTAACTTCCCACTTCATATGTAGATAGTTGGTTTCCAAGATCTTGAAAATCTTCACAAGGGTTTTCAGGAGTTTTTCTTTTAGTAGATGTCAGTATATCATTGTACAGAGTCAGGCTACTTTTCTTAAAATAAAATATACATTTTAATAGACCCTTAGATTCAGAAGGGGCTATAATAGATCATGTGTCTCAGCCCTCTGCATTCAGGTGAGCGAATATTCCAAACTTTCCAAAGTAGGTGGTAGTTATGTTTTCTTCTTGAAGAACTCCAGGGGTGGCAAATTCTTGGTTTTCCTCAGTAGCTGAAATGAAGGGTTTTATCACCTTCATAATCAAGAAGGTCTTCTGTGTTGCAATCTTCCAGCTTTAGTAATGGTTTGGTTTTTGTTTTAGATCATGTGTGAAAATTTTATGTTGAGGCTCTTCCATGATTTTTCTTATGCTTTTTCTAGACAAGTTGTTGCATGGCACCGACCTTATTGTGTAGATCTTGAAGAGAGTACCTTCTCACACCTGCGTTCTTTTCTTGAGAGATACTGTGATAAAATAAACAGTGAGATACCCCCACTCCCTTTCCCCTCTTCAAGGTACATTGTGTGTACATATATATGTGTTTGTGTGCGTATGTCTATTAAGTACTCATTTTGAGTTTTGACTTACTATTCTTTTTTGTTCAATTTCCCCCTCAATTATATGAAACTTCTTTATAATCTAAAAAGAGCTAAACTTAGGTACTTGTTGATAATAAGCTTTCTGGAGAGTTTTCCATAATTTCATGAATTACATTTTAAAAATTACTGTTGGTCATAATTTGACAAAATTTGTAAGGAGAAAAAAATGTTACCCAAACTGGAAAGCACATGCTTATTTATATTCCAAAAGTTCACAACAGTTTATTTGGTTTCAGGGAACATCACAATTTCCTCAAGCTGTGCCTGAAGCTGCTTTCAAATCACCTTGCTCTTGCACTTGCGGGAGGGGTGGCTACCAGCATTCTAGGAAGACAGGCAGGTCCGCTTCGAAATTTGCTCTTCAGACTGATGGACTCAACTGTCCCAGATGAAATCCAAGAGGTAAGAGTGTAGGACTCACGAATCTGTACCTCAAGGCACATCTTTCTTTGAGGTTGTAGCTCATAAATCCAGCTATATCTTAGAACACTTCATCTGGATGCTCTGTCCCCTACTCCTGTTTCCTTGGTGAGAATGAATGTTTTTGGTTAATCAGTCCTTTAAAATAAAGGTCAAATGTCCCCTCTGAGAAATTTTTCATTCCCTGCTCTCCTGCTAGGTTAGGTTCTCTTGTATATGTTCTCATTGTATCACATCCTATTCAAGGAGTCTGTTTATAAACACTTCTTGTCTTTTTCCATCAGAAGATAAATTTATGAGGACAAGGACCTAGTTTTATTTTTGTATTATAAAAAATATACAGCATAAAATTTACCATATGAACTATTTTTAAGTGTGCAGTTCAGTGGCATTAAATGCATTCATAATGTTGTACAACCATTACTACCATCCATCTCCATAACTCTTTTCTCTTACAAAATTGAAATCTATAACTGTGTTTAATGACTCCCCATTCTCCCCTCTCCAGTTTCTAGTAACCACCGTTCTACTTTTTGTCTCTATGATTTTGACACTCTGTATTATATAAATGGAATTATAAACCATTGCTTTTCGTGACTAGCCTGTTTCACTTCTCATAATGTCCTCAAGGTTCATCCAGGTTGTAGCATATGGCAGTATTTCCTTCCTTTTTAAGGCTGGATAATCTGTTGTATGTATATATTAGATTTTGCTCACCTATTCATCCGTCATCTTTGTGACCTTGGATTAGGCACTGATTTCTTAGATATGACTACCAAAGCACAAGCAACCAAAGAAGAAAAGGTAAATTGGAGTTCATCAAAATTAAAAACATTTATGCCTCAAAGGACATTATCAAGAAAATCAAAATACAGTTCACAGAATACAGTTTCCATCTCCCATTCTGTGAATGGGAGAAATATTTGTAAATCAGTTGTCAATAAGCTTCTAGTTTACAGACTATATAAAGGATTCTTACAACTCAATAATAAATAAGACTATTCAATTAAAAAATGAAAATAGAATCTGAGTAGACATGTCTCCAAAGAAGTTATACAAATGACCAATAAACACGTGAAAAAGTGTTCTACGTCATAAGTCATTAGGGAAATGGAAATCTACACCACATGAGATACTGCTTAATCCTATTAGATGGCTATAATAAAAAAGACTGACATTGACAAGTGTTGGTGAGGATGTAGAGAAATTGGAACCCTCTTATGTTGCTGGTGGGAATGTAAAATGGTGAAGCTGCTTTGGAAAACAGGTAATTCCTTAAATATTTAAACATAGAGTTGCCATATAATGCAGCAGTTCTACACCTAGATCTGTACCCAAGGAATTGAAAACATATGTCCATGCAAAAATGTGTACATGAATGTTTATAACAGTGTTATTGATAATAGCCAAACAGTGGAAATAAACAAATATCGGTCAGTAGTGGATGAACAAAATGTAGTGTGTCTATACAATGTAATATTATTCAGCTATAGAAAGGAATGAAGCACTGACACATGCTACAACATAGATTAACCTAGTACACATTATGCTAAGTGAACGAAGCCATACACAGAAGGCCACATATTATATTATTCCACATATATGAAATGTTCATAGTAGGCAAATCCATAGAGACAAAAAATAGATTACCAAATGTTGCCATGTATAATGCGCACCTTTTTGGGGGTGGGGGCCCAAATGTTTGAGGGAAAAATAAGGATGCACATTATACATGGGTATAATGATTGCACACCATGGTAAAATCCATATATGATGTGCACAAAAATGTGGGTGTGCATTATACATGGGAGCACATTGTACATGGCAAAATATGGTAGTTGGTTGCCAGGGACTTGAGGGGAGGGAGGGATGGAAAGTGACTACTATTGGGTATAGAGTTTCTTTGGTGGAGTAATAAAAAAATGTTCTAAGATTAGAGGTGATGGTTGCACAGTTATGAATATACTAGAAACAACTGAATTTTATACTTTCAAAAAGGTGAAATTTATGACATGTGACTTACATGTCAATTTAAAAAAAGCAAAAAAAAATGGTGATTTTTCTGGTACAGGGGCATTTCCTTGGGATGCAGGCAGGAGTAATAGTAATATTAACCTGGTGATAAATGGGAACTTTGAGGATTTAATATTCAGCAATGAGGTAGCAAAATATTTTCTAAAAGGTTGAAAAGTACTGAATAAAGTAAGAAAAGTAAACTTAAAAATTATCTATAGAATTGTTTGTTTATTCCTTGAGTGTCCTTGGTAGCTACTCTGTCTTAGGAGAGTCATTAGGAGATGAATTCTCCTCCAGTGTGTATTAAAGTTGTTTCTGTTGAGGGCTGTTTTTGTTCCCTTTTCCTTATCCCTGAAACTTCTAGTAATTAATTTGTTTGCAGTGATCACTGTTGCTGTGTTTTGTTTCCTTCTTTTTTAGTGCTTGATTTTGAACCAGTTGTAAACTTAAGGGAAAGCTACATAAATAATAGAGTTTTCATGTATCTATCACCTAGCTTTCCCTGGTACTAATGTCTTACATAACAACAGTACGATTACTGAAACCAAGCAATTAACATTGGTTTCATACTATTAATTAAACTAAAAACTTTATTAGAAATTATATCAGTTTTCCACTAATGTTCTTGTGCTTTTGCAGGATACTGTTCAGGATTCTGTATTACATTTAATCATTGTTTCTCCTAGTGTCCTGCACACTGTAACAGTTCCTCATTCTTTCCTTGCCTTTCCTTGATCTGGATACTTCATGAGTTCTACTCATTTTTAAAAATTGGATATCTCTGTTATTTCTCATGATTGGACAGAGGTTATGCATATTTGGCAAGAATACCACAGGAATGATATACGTCATACCATGGGATTCATGATATTGATGTGTTTTATACTGGAGATTTTAACCTAGATTGCTTGGTTAAGGTGGTGTCTGCCGAGTTGCAACAGCCATGAGTACATAGAAAATAAATTCTTTGAGAATACACTCACACTTAAGTAGTTTGAAAATTGAATCTTTATGAAGCTCTGAGGCATAGAATTCTAAATTGGAAATCATTTTTTCATAAGAATTGTGAAGTCATTGCTTTCTAGCTTTCAATGTTGTTACTCAGAAAATCAATGCTATGCAGATTTTTGATACTTTGTTAGGAAGTGTGTTTTTCTTTCCTAATATCTATAGCAAGTTCTACTTGTCCTTTGTCTTCTCACACTTGAAAATAATATGAACTGATGTGGGTCTCATTTTATCCATTGTGGTGCATACTTGGGTGAACAGCCTTTAACTTGGAAACCCATAGCCTTCAGTTTTAAGAAATTATCTTGAAGTGTATTGTTATTTCCTCTTCATTTTTTTCTGTGTGTCTCTTTCTCTGTAATTTGTTATTATTGGGATACTAGACCTCCTGCACCAGGACTCTTATTTTTTCTTGTTTTCTTTCCTGCTTTCCACTCTCTCTTCTGTGAGAAATTTAACTTTATATTCTAACCCTTCTATTGATGTTCTTTATTTTTTCTATCATATTTTTTAATTTATATAAAAAGAGCGCTTAATCTTTGAGTGTGTCTTTTCTCTAGTCCAAGTCCTGTATTTTACTGCTAAAGAAGCTATGACCCAGAGAAATTATGGGTCATAGATAATGCAGCTACACTGTATGCTGTTACCACTACCTGGACTTCTGTTTGGCTAAGTCCTGCTCATTTTTAATTCTTAAATGCCTAATCCTCAGGGAGACCTTCTGTGAGCTCATAGGCCATGTTAATTGCCTTTTTGTATATGTGCTCTTTTAAGCCTACACTTCCACCACATTTCCTGTGTGACTTCTTTCACACTCACAGTTACTTGCTCGGGGTCTCTCTCACTAGACTGTCTACTCATGAAAGCATTGCTTTTCTCTGTCTTGTTCGTTTCTTCATGCACAGTGCTTTTTAGGACCAATGCTGTAGATTCAGCACTCAATATTTGTTGAGTGGTGATTATCTATTTAGTAGCAAATCCAAAATACATATTCTGGTATTCCTAAAAACATGTAAAGAAGGACTTGTGTGCTTTTTTTTTTCTCACACATTTATTGAAACTTCCATGATCCACCCTCTTTAGATGTCCATGATTCTAATAGTCAATGGATTTAAGTTATCTTTTTACTTATTAAAAACATAAGAACCAGGCCAATAAGTCCACTTTTCTTTTTTGATATTAGGTGGTAATTGAAACTCTGTCAGTGGGAGCAACCATGCTTTTACCTCCATTGAGAGAACGTATGGAATTACTTCATTCTCTTTTACCCCAAGGACCTGATAGATGGGAAAGCTTATCTAAAGGACAGGTGAGCCTTTGCATGGTATCTGAGTAATCCAGTAATATTAAAAAAAAGACAAGAAAATAAAACTAACCGATTGCCCAGCGTTTATAAAATGATACTTAACTTGATGGTTCTGGTAAATCCTAGTATGTAATGTTTTCTGCTGGAGGAGTTCCCAAATTTCTAATGAAGGTGAAGTAAGTGATGATTTATTAAAGGATAATTTATTAGGTAATTTTTAAAGTCATGACTAATTTTTTCAGTGTTGCTTTCACTGTCAAACCAGAGACGTTTTAGTTTATTTGTAGTATACTGAGTTGAAATTAAGGGCATGCACTATTATTGGTTCCAGGCCCAGAACTTTGTTTGAAATTACTTATATAAAAGGTAAAAGAAGATGACTATTATGAAAAAGTATTTGATGACATGAGTATGCTTATTTTCATTTTTAATATCTTCTGTACATTAAAGTAAGCACATTTTGTTTAATCTAGTAGAACAGTCAGTCATAGAGTTACAGATTTGAGGGAAGAACTGGTATGTACTCATAATATAATCACAGATGCCTTGCAGTGAGTATTTTGCATTGGCTTATATTCTAGTGATTTATTTTAAACATTAGAATAAGTAGTTTCATTGGTAATTCTGTAGAAGAATGTGTAGTACAGTTTATTTGTTGACATTCCATACTCTTTACTTACAGTACTAAATTCATCATGTGGAGTATGCCATTTTAGCTTAGAGTTTTAGATATTATAATAAATGCTGGAATAAAACTGTAAGTTGCATTTTCCCAAGTGGCATTAATGGGATAAGTTTTCTTTTGATTACATACTTGCTAAAAGATTATTGTTAATCAGGATATTAAGTGAATTAGTTAGCATTATTAATATAGATTTTTGGGGGGATCCTCTTTTTCCTTTTTTGGTACATTTTAAGCTAATTATTTGTTCCTATTTTATCAATGGAATTTTTTATTTTTATTTTCTTTTAGAGAATGCAACTGGATATCATTCTGACAAGTTTGCAAGATCACACCCATGTAGCCTCCCTACTTGGCTATAGCTCACCCTCTGATGTGGCTGACCTCTCTTCTGTGTGTACGGGCTACGGAAGCCTGTCAGATCAACCTTACGGCACTCAGAGCTGCCATCCAGACACCCATCTGGCCGAAATTTTGATGAAGACTCTCCTAAGAAATTTAGGATTTTATACAGTAAGTTGTTCTTTTTCTTTGTGGTAAAAAAAAAAAAAGCCCTATTTTTATTTATTTCCCTGTGTTAGGGTGCCATTGATTCTTACTCTGTGGTGCTTCTTAGATCCATGTCTTTTTTTGTTTTCATTTCTATGTGTTTTAACTTAGGCCATCATGACCGAATACTGATAATAGTGTTATTAGCTATTAGTACTAATAACAGTGTTGTTAGCTAATAGCAGTTTCACTGTGGCTGCTCTCTTTTCAGCATCTTATTGCTGGAGTAACTTCGTTGTATAAAAAATGTCATTGCATTAAATTAAATCCCTTTTAGATCCTTCATTGTTTGTCTTACACCACACTCTCATCTGAGCTCATGCACATGTCACACCTGTCTTCTGCTTGCTTTTCCTGTCTACTGATCTGTGACTTCTTTAAGAATTTATTATTTTAGGAAGCATTGCCCAAATAACCTCATCTTACCGTGTAATTATAACTGCATATCCTTTAGCAATTATTAATCAGAAGTGTACTGTGTGTAACTTAACTTTGAATTGTTTGTGTATCATTTCTTACTGTCTCCTATGCCTCTTCAGGGTCAGGTCTGTATATTTTTTTTCTGCCCACATTAAAAGGTTGTTGACTAAACTGGAGTGCCAGTTGTTCCTATGGAATTATTTTCTCTGACATTTAAGAATGTAAGTTTGATCTGATGTTTGCCTGCAAGTGGAATGGCAGCAGTGTTATAGTATACCTGTATCCACTTGTTATTGACTGAATTTTTCCCCGAAGTTGTAAGGAACATCTATGTTGAATTAAGGTAATGCCTCTATTATGTCATTAGGACTAAGGTAGATATGTACATTATGTGGAAATGGCAATAAAATGGCTACTAAATCCTTTTGGGCTAAGATCATAATAAAAATACTGTGATTTAAACCATACTTGTCTTGTTCCAAGATTTAAAAATAATAGTTCTTTTCTCAGTTCGTTTGGTCTGCTATAATAGAATACTCTGGAATGAGTAGATTATAAACAATGACAATTTATTTCTCACTTTTGGAGGTGGCAAGTCCAAGATCAAGGTGCTGGCAGATTTAGTGGTGCGTGCTTCTTGGTTTATAGATAGCTGTCTTTTTGCCTGTGTCCTCACACAGGGGAACTCTCTGAAGTCTCTTTATAAGGGCACTAATGCCTTTCATGAGGGCTCTGACCTCAGGACCATTCACCTTCCAAAAGCCCTGCTTCCACTTACTACTACATTGTGGGGATTCGGTTTCAACATAGAATTTTGAGGGGACACAAACATTCAGTTTCTCTGACAGTGCTTATTTGGAAGCTTACAATTGTACTTCAGGAGCAAGGGTCTTAAAATGTTCTGAGACTCTCTCTTGCATGTTGTAATCATAAACCATATTTTATGTATAAAGATGTTCATTACATTATTTATAAGCAGTAATAAGAAATAAGAAATTGGAAACAACTGTAATATCTAAAAATAGGGGAATGACTAAGTTATGGTATATATGCTCAATGGCATACTGTATGAGTCAGGTTTTACATATACGTGGTTTATGAAAATGTAGAAAATGTTGGTGAATTTGTTGAAAAAGAGTAAAAATAGCATCAACAATATTATGAAAAAGTCACAAAAAATCAGGAAAGAAGTACACCAAAAATATTAATAGTGATTTTTCTTTGGGTGGTTTGCTCAATTGTGATTTTTAACTTTTTTAAATTATACTTTTGGTATTTCCTAGATTTTTTACACTGCACATTTTTGAAAAATATTTTTAACTTGAAATAATATGAAACTCAAGAATCATTCAAATAACTCTTCACACCCTTTATCACGTTTGCTCACTCTTCCTCTCTATCTGTCTATTTTTTATTCTAAATCATTTGAGGGTAAGTTGCAGATGTCATGCTGGCCATTCCTAAGCACTTAAGCATGCATTCCTTAAGAAGGACATTCTCTTACATAAGAACAGAACAGTTGTAGAACTCAGGAAATTTAACATTGATGTAGAACTATTATCTAATATGCAGTTCATATTCAAATTTCTGTATTGTCCCAATTATGTCCTTTATAGCAACCCCCATCTCAATCCAAGATCACACATTATATTTAATTATCATGTCTAGTCCACTTATTCTTTTATAGTCAGAAACAAATTTAATGTTTAAGAATTGTGATCTTAGAAATAACACAACATGTGGAAACAAAAGCTTTACACAAGAGATCTGGAGAACAATACCATTAAAATATTGAGGCCCTGGACAGGTAGTGCACAGTTGCTTAGAGCATTGTCCTGATACACCAAGGTTGTGGGTTCAGTCTCCAGTCAGGGCACATACAAGGAGTGACCAGTGAATGCATAAATAAGTGGAACAACAAATTCATGTTTCTCTCTCTCTCTCTTTCTTTTTCTCCACTCTCCCTTCCTCTCTCAAATCAATGAATATAAAATAAAATAAAAAATATTGAAATACATTGTCTCTGGGTATTGTATTGTTTTCCTATTTTCTGTATTTTCAAAATTTATTTGGTGAAATATGTATTTTTAATGGAAAAAACAAATTGAGATTGTCGATAAATCTTACTATCTAATAGCTGATAACAACATAGCAAAGATTTAAAGGTAATATTGAAGAAAGAAGACAATGGCTTCTTAAATCAGAATCATTTATGGTAGGACATTACTTTCATTTTTCTAACACTTCAAATATAATCTTCATGTATGTGTCATTTCTAGGATCAAGCATTTGGAGAGCTAGAAAAGAATAGTGATAAATTTCTACTTGGAACATCATCTTCGGAGAACAGTCAGCCTGCTCATCTTCACGAACTGCTGTGTTCATTACAGAAACAGCTGCTGGCTTTTTGCCATATCAATAACATTAGTGAGGTATGTGATTCTTTGCTTTTTGTGGTGGTCTTTCTCAGGGTCCTTGAAACTCAGCTATTTGGTGAAGCCATGATATTTTTGTACCTTGATCTTTCAAGTAGTAATTTAGCAACTTTCTCCCCTCAGAACTCAAGCAGTGTGGCATTGCTTCATAAACATCTTCAGCTCTTATTGCCTCATGCCACAGATATTTATTCACGTTCTGCAAATTTGCTCAAAGAAAGTCCTTGGAATGGCAGCGTTGGAGGAAAATTAAGAGGTGTGTTTGGAACTAGATTTCAAATTTAATCAGTGGTTGTAAAGTAAGTGTTCTTAACCTTTCCAAAACTTTATGAGGGCCTGAAATCTCTGAGTGGAGTAAGAATGATCTTGAATCTCTTTCTTACTGAAAACCCCTTGGATCTTGGTTTGGGAGTGATGGTAATAGTACTGATCTGGTTAACCTTAAAATTTAATTGACATGACAGAGGCCTAGTTTTTAGGCATTGGATAATATATGTGCAAAGAGATTAATTTTAAATGGCATAAAGTGAGATTTTTTAAAAAAGATTTTATTTTATTATCTCTAGAGGGGAAGGGAAGGAGAGAGGGAGAGAAATAGCAATGTATAGTTGCCTCTCATGTGTCCCCTGCGGGGAACCGGCCTGCAACCCAGGCATGTGCCCTGACTGGGAATCGAACCGTGGTTGTTTGGTTCGCAGGCCCTAGCTCAATCCACTGAGCTACACCAGCCAGGGCTAAAGTGAGATTTTTATCTGCAATTTCTTTACCTTTCTTCAGCATTTTCCACTGTTCCTCTTCCTTTCTTGAAATGCTTTCTTTTCCTTAGGCTTCTGTGTAATCATAATTCTAATTCTGTTTTTACTCATATCTCTCTGATCACTGTTTTTCCTTGGTTTCTATAAACGCCTCTTCCATGGACATGCCCGTTAATGTGTAGGCTCCTCTGAGTTTTGTCCTCAACCCTCATTTCTCCCTGACTAATCTTACCTGGTTCCATTGTCTGACTACCACGTACATGTTGACTCTCCTGTGTACACCTAGCTGAGGGCTTCCTTTTCACGTGAGCCTTTCTCTGGTTACCTGCTGGTATCTTTTCATGGTTGTCCTAAAGGCAGAAAATTTAGTAGTCTGTCTAAAACCAAATCATCTCAGAAGCTTTCCCACTAAGTATCTGTTGGTGGCGCTCTGTGAAAGTGAGTAAATATTAATAACACACCAAGAAATTGGGAAACTAAAATCGTTGCACACTAGACTCCTCCATTTTGCCGTTGCACAGGCAATTAAAATTTCATCTGTTTAAACTGAGCTCATCTCTGAATGGTCCATCCTGCCCCAACGTACAGTGAAATATGTATCGAAACAAAATTGATTTAAAACTGATACAGCTAATAAAAAGGTAGATGCTTTGAGGTGATCTTAATTTTTTAAAGTAAATTTGGTTTTAAAAACAAGGCTTCCCTCATTAACATGTAAGCACCATGAGGGCAGGAATTTTTAGCTCTTTTTTCATGACTGTATCTCTTACATCTAGAACAGTGCTTGGTATGTTGTTCAGGTACTCAGGAAATATTTCTGGAGTAAATCTTAAAAAGGTAAATTTGTGAATCAAATTCATAATGCATTTAAGGGAGGGAGCTATAATCTTTTGAGTTCATTGGCATGAGATATATATATGCTTTCCCACTAAGTGTGTGTTGGTGGCATTCTGTGAAAGTGAGTGAATATTAATACCACATGAGCTACCAGTTACATGTTCAACAAAGAGTTATTGAATTAGTGTACCGTAGTTCTAGGTTAAATTCGTTTTTAAGTTTGTAACAATTGATCCATGTTGAATTTCTTACCCTTCATAGATGTGATATACGTCTCAGCTGCAGGCAGTATGCTCTGCCAGATCATTAATTCCTTGTTATTACTCCCCGTGTCCGTGGCTCGGCCTTTATTGAGTTACCTCCTCGACTTGTTGCCACCTCTTGATTGCCTTAATAGACTCCTGCCAGCTGCCACTCTGTTAGAAGACCAAGAGTTACAGTGGCCTCTTCACGGTAAGTAAAGATGGTAAAAGAGCAAATAATGCTTTTGAGAAAAATGGTTCCCCTTGCATGCATCAGGTAAACCATACCTGACACTTGGATGTGTTATGTAATGAAAAAGATAAAGTTGTTATCTTCTCAGAAATTACAGTCTAAAGCGGGCACTTATATGGGAAAACTTAAGAAGTTGCTCATATATAACAGTGTCATATTAATATTAAAATTAGTAACTTTACAAAGGACATTTTTGATAGCACAACTTATCTGAATATGTTTTAAATTGGTAGCCTAGTAAAGGGAATAGGTACAGAAAGTCTTATAATGTCTTCTCATTATAAAATTATTTTGCTTTAATATCTTATTGTTAGTATAGGAGAAAGCTTGAGAATCTTGAATACATGATGAAGACACAATTATTAATGATTTTGTCTTTAGGAGGGCCAGAACTGATTGATCCTGCTGGACTGCCATTACCTCAGCCAGCTCAGTCCTGGGTTTGGCTTGTGGATCTGGAAAGAACAATTGCTCTCCTTATTGGGCGCTGCCTTGGTGGCATGCTTCAGGGCTCCCCTGTGTCTCCAGAGGAACAGGATACTGCATATTGGCTGAAAACACCACTTTTTAGTGACGGCGTAGAAATGGACACCCCTCAGTTAGGTAATGTGCTTCTTTGCAACATTTAAAGTACGTGTTTGTGTTTGAACCTCTGTTAGAGATTTCTCTTACTCTGGGTTTGCTGAATAGAATACTGATAGGAAACAAAGCAGCATTAGGAGGGTACAAGATCTGAGACTGTAACTTGGAGCCCTCAGAAAAACAGTTAAGTCCTGCAGCATTGTGTTTCAGCATTGGGTAGTGAAAAGAGCCTCTGAACTAGGAAAATGTAGTCCTGGTCCCATTCTGTGATTATTTAAAACTTTTTTTTAAAGATTCATTTATTTTCTTCTTTTAAAGATTTTATTTATTTTTAGAGAGAGGGGAAGGGAAGGAGAAAGAGAGGGAGAAAATCATCAACATGTGGTTGCATTCTCATATGCCCCCTGCTGGGGACCTGGCCCACAACCCAGGCATGTGCCCTGACTGGGAATTGAACCAGTGACCCTTTGGTTCACAGGCCTGTGGTCATTTGACTGAGCTACACCAGCCAGGTAGTTTTTCATTGTTTTTATCCTCACCCGAGGACATTTTTTTAACTGCTTTTAGAGGAAGGGAGAGAGGAAGGGGAGAGAGAAACATCCATGTAAGAGAGAAATATTGATTGGTTGCCACCTGTATTTGGCCTGATTGGGAGTCAAACCCACAACCTAGGTATGTGCCCTGACTGGGAATTGAACCCACAGCCTTTCAGTTACGGGATGATTCTTCAATCAACTGAGCCTGGCGAAGGCCCACTCTGTCATTATTTAGCACTCATTTTGGGCAAGGCACCTAACTCATAAAAATGGGAAAATGCTTAATTACTTGTGTTCTGGGGTTGTAGTAGGGTTATGAAGCTGCTTCATAGAATACAAAATTTTGTAAGTTTACCTACCATGATTTACCAGTGCTCAATTTTCAGACACCTCTCAGGTGAGTGGCATTCCTCATATTCCTGGCCAGTTCTGCTTTCATGCTGGTGTTACCTTATGTGATTTTTCATTTTTTTCCTCCCTATTTATGGTGTCTTGGGGATTCCTTTGTTCTGCCTCATCTCCCATTTGTCCACATTGCTGTTAAGCTAGCTCTCTGACTGTCTGAACAGGAGGATTTCTCCAGTTCCTGGCAGATGGTCTAGTTGTTTTATCTAGGATAAATCCTTTAATCTCTCTGGGCCTCTAATTTTAATCCATAAAATAGTGAGTTAGATTTGGTAGCCTATATGGTCATATTAGATAAAAAAGATTCATTATTATCTGATAAGAGAGAGAGACTCAGAGAGTGTCCAAGAAGGAAAGTCCAAGAGAAATCTCAATCTAAGAGGTCTCAAGAGGGGAAACAAAGTAGAAAGAAAGACAGAAATCACAGAAAGATATTCTGTTCTTGTGTGGAGAGATAGAGAGTGGAGTGAGGAGAGCTGTTGAAGATTTTCTTCCTCTTCCAAATAGGAGTGTATATTCATTATTGCATTTATGAACCAGAAGGTGATTCTGACCATGGTTGATGAATGCTAGACTGGCACTTTATGATTTATGTATCAAAAAAGTAGAATTATGGTTTTTCAAGAGATATTTAAATTAACATCATAAAGATGGTAACTGCTATCAGTGTTTAATTCTGTGTTAGTCCCAGATGCCCTCCTAGGACAAAAGTATCCTATCTCTGCCTTCCTCATAGTTCTGTTATATTTATTTTACTCAGTTAAATGGTCTTTAGTATCAGTAAAATCACTTTTAGTTTTAATGTTGTTTTTCAGTTTTTAAATTATAAAATATATTAGGAAAGGGTATTTGTCCTTTGTAAAATTGTAAATATCTGATTATTAAATTATATTATGGGTTAAATTGACTTTTGGCAATTAACCCAAGAACCTGACTATCATTTAGGGAATGTTTTATTTGTATTTTAAATGGAAAATTACTTCTGAATACCAAATGTCCCATTGAAAGATAGGAACCACCTGAACAAATGTTCATAGTATCAGTGATTTCTCTTGATTCATACTTAACTGATTATTTTCCCTTTGTCTACAAAAAAGAAGAAATTCTCGTCCATTCTCTTTGCCAGTGGTCACATGTTCTCAAAGAGGATTTCATTCTGTTTTTGAATAAGAGAGTTCTTTGTTGTATAAGAAGGTGGTGAACATGTAGGCCCTGCCTACTGCAGTGCCAGAACGCCTCCTTGGAGTTTTGTCACTCATCCTCCTGGAGAAGAAGGAAGGCGTGATTCTATCTCCAGTTGAGAAACATTAAAGAACTTTGTAGCATTTACTTAAAACTGGTTTGAAATGTATCATTTTATATGCATTAAGTAAATGTGGTAAGATTTTGTGGCGCTGAAATTTATGAGGTTTAAAATTAATAACAAATAATTTTGTTTTTAGATAAATGTATGAGTTGCCTCTTAGAAGTAGCCCTTTCGGGAAATGAAGAACAGAAGCCTTTTGACTACAGATTGCGGCCTGAAATTGCTGTCTACGTAGACTTGGCATTGGGTTGTTCGAAGGAGCCTGCACGGAGCCTTTGGGTCAGCATGCAGGACTATGCTGTTAGTAAAGGTAAGATGAAGAGGACGAAGGGGACAAACACTGGGTTGGCCAAAAAGTTCGCCTGTTTTTTTCCATATAAATAGAAGACACATTTTTCATTTTTACCAGTAACTTTGTTGATTTGTATATTTTGAGTATGTCAGCTGTTTTCTGCATGGTATAGTGTGGAATGTTCTCCGTTAACGTCTTGATTTGATTAATGTCAACTTCAGCTGGTCTACCTCACCATGGAGCATCATCCAGTGAGGAATCTCCAGTATGAAACTTCGCAAACCACTTTTGACACATTTGATCAGTCGCAGCACCTTATCCATACACTGTACAAATCTTTTTTTGTGTTGCAGTTGTGTTTTTACCTGTCTTGAAATAATAAAGCATAAAATGCCAAAAATGTTGCATATTTCTTCCATTTTTAATATGATAGTGGCTACACAAAAATTCACCAACTTTGATGTATTTTATTTTTTTATGTTTTAAAGATTTTATTTATTAATTTTTAGAGAGAGGGGAAGGGAGGGAAAAAGAGAGGGAGAGAAAAACATCAGTGTTTCTTGCGTGCCCCTACTGGAAACCTGGTGGGCAATCAAGGCATGTGCCCTGGCGACCCTTTGGTTATACCAGCCACATCAGCCAGTGCCAATTTTTTTATTTTTAAATGCACACTGATACGACAGCTGTCACAATACAATTTCACAAAAGTGTTTCAGGTGAAGTTAAAGACAGCTAAGCTCTACCAAAGCCATCTTATCAGAAAAAAACAAACGGAACTTTTTGGCCAACCCAATATGTAGATAGCTCATAATACTAACGTACAGGGTCCAGCAGAAGTAGCACCTGCTTGAGTGTGGTTGGTAGAGTAATAATATGGGCGAAATAATCCATAGTTTTAATTTGAACATTTCACCTAAAATGTCATATAGTGTGCTTGAGTGTGATATTGTTATCAGAATTACATGTTTATGATTTTGTAATAAAAGATTTTGTAATAAAAAAGGGGTGTTATTTGTGCTGGACCCTGTATACGTAATACTTGTAAATAGAAAATCATAGGGCTCACCCTGTTACATTTTATAGAAAAGGATATTTTATGAATAACATTTAAAGTTTTTCTCTTTCCTCTTTGTGGGAAATACTTTAGAGGTTTTCGATTGTTTTTTTTTTTAAGTACATGTATCCCACTTGAAGCAAACCCACTATGGGACAATTGAGATTTATATAAAAAATAAATCCAGAGTCAATCTTTTTACCGAAGGATTCTATGCTTGTAAATGGATTTAGTATAAAAGTCTGTTTCACGGGCTTTTTCCTCTGCAAACCCTAGTGACAGAACTGAAAAGACATGAATGTAGATGTCTCAGCTCTAGGCCTGGTCATTTTTCTCCTCTGTAAAATAGTTGCCAACTTTGGAGTGCTGGTGAAGATACCAATTTGAAATAAGGTGTACTGTGAAGTATGGTAGTAAAGTGCTGTGCATGTAGTGGTATTTCAGTTTATAATATTTAATTTTTATGTACAAGTTTTCAAAGGATATGCCTGATTTCTTTTTAGCTTCCCTTTTAACAGTGACCTGGATTGTTTAGAATCACAAATTCCTGGTTGTCATCTTCTATGTCATATATTTTTTATCCTATCTTTTGTTTCCCCCTATTTCTTTGGATTTCCTTTCTTCTGTGATAAAACTGTTAAAAGTAAATATATTTTCACCTTTTATTGTACTTTATATAATAAAAGTGAAATGAGATACATATTATTCAGACCTTTAAACCACCAGTGAGATGATACCTTTGGAAGTTTTAATCTCATCCAGTTTATCATTCATTTTTTTATTCTATAGTGTTGACTCCCACTGGAGTTATAAAAAAGTATTGTAATGGAGACAAAAAAAGTTTACTTTCAAAGTTGTATTTTCTGACATTGTCATGTGTATACATTTGTTTGGAATGTGCAGTTAGGTTTTCTGTAGTATTATCACCTGTTCCACTGTAGTGAGAACTTTTTTAAAAGTATATATAAACATAAGATGAATAAAAACTTAATCATACGGCTCCATTTGCTGAATTGTTTATACACTGTATCCTAGACTTTATGCTTGAATAGTGGAAAGATTCTGTAGTGCTTGGTATGAAATGACCAAAACTTTAATGAAGGTCTTTAAAAACAACTCATTACTTTAAAAATTGCCTGGAGGTATGTGTATCCACTTATTTGTATCTTCTTCAGTTTCTTTCTCCAGTGTCTTATAATTTTCCGAGTATAGGTCTTTTACCTCTTTGGTTAAATTTATTCCTACTTTTTTTGATGAAATTATAAATAAGATTGTTTTCTTAATTTCCCCTAATGATAGGTTATTATTGATGTATAAAAATGCAGTTATTTTTTGGTATTTATTTTGTTTCCTGCTACTTTACTGAATTCATTTTTCAGTAGTTTTTCTAGTAGTTTTTTGGTGGAATCTTTAGGGTTCTCTATATCCAGTATCATGTCATCAGGAAATAGTAACAGTTGTACTACCTCCTTTCCAATTTGGATGCCTTTTATTTCTTCTTTTTGTCTGATTGCTATGGCTAGTACTATTTTGAGTAAGAATGGTGAAAGTGGACATGCCTGTCTTATTCCTGATCTTAAGGGACATCCTTTTAGTTTTTGCCCATTGAATATGATATTGGCTGTGGGTTTGTCATATATGGCCTTTATTACATTGAGATTTGTTCCCTTTACCCTACTTTGCTGAAAGTTTTTATCATAAATTGTGCTGAATTTGATCAAATGCTTTTCTATATCTATTTTTTAAAGATTTTATTTATTTATTTTTAGAGAGAGGGGAAGGGGAGAGAAAGAGAGGGAGAGAAACATCACTGTGTTGTTGTGTCTCATGTGCCCCTCACTAGAGACCTGGCCTGCAACCTAGGCATGTATGTGCCCTGGCTGGGAATCTAACTGGCAACCCTTTGGTTTCAGGCTGGCATTCAATCCGCTGAACCACACCAGCCAAGATGTTTTTTTCTACATTGATTGATGTGATCACGTGGTTTTTATCCTTTGTTTTGTTTATGTGGTGTATCACATTTATTGATTTGCTGATATTGTACCACCCTTGTATCCCTAGATAAAAATCTCATTTGATCATGGTGTATGATCTTTTCAATGTATCGTTTGACCCAGTTTACTAATACTTTATTGAGAATTTTAGTATATATGTTCACCAGGGATATTGGCCTATAATTTTCTTTCTTTATAGTGTCTTTATGTGGTTTTGGAATTAGGATAATACTGACCTTGTAAAATGACTGTGGAAGCCTTCCCTCCTCTGGAAGTTTTTGGAATAATTTGAGAAGGATAGGTGTTTTTTTTTGTTTGTTTGTTTGTTTTTTTTTTGAATGTTTGGTAAAATTCACCTGTGAAGCCATCTGGTTTAGGAGTTTTGTTTTTTGGGGAGTTTTTTGGTCACTGTTTCAATTTCCTTAGTTGTCTATTCAGTTTTTCTGAGCCATTCTGATTCAGTTTTGGAAGATTGTATGTTTCTAGGAAATTTATTCATTTTGTTCGGATTGCCTAATTTGTTGACTTATAGTTGTTTGTAATACTTTCTCGCAATCTTTTTATTTATGTGGTGTCAGTTGTTACTTCTCTTTCACTTCTAATTTTATTTACTTGGGTTCTCTTTCTTTTTTCTTGATGAGTCTGGTTAAAGGTTTTTCAATTTTGTTTATCTTTTCAAAGAACCAGCTCTTAGTTTCATTGACTGCTTATAGATATATATATATATTTTAAGATTTTATTTATTTATTTTTAGAGAGGGGAAGGGAGGGAGAAAGAGAAGGAGAGAAACATCAATGTGTGGTTGCCTCTTGCACACCTGCTACTGGGGACCTGGCCCACAACACAGGCATGTGCCCGAGAATGGAATCAAACTGGTAACCCTTTGATTCACAGGCCGGCGCTCAATCCACTGAGCCACACCAGCCAGGGATGGTCACTTATATTTTTTAAGTAAGTCTTTACTTTTTTTTTTAAATCCTCTCCCAAGGATATTTTTATTGATTTTACTGTAGAAAGAGAGGAAACAGTGGGGGAGGGGGGAAGAGAGAGAGAGAGAGAAAGAGAGAAACATTGATATGAGAGAGAAACATCAATCAGTTGCCTCCCACATGTGTCCCAACTGGGGATCAGACTTGCAACCTAGGTATGTGCCCTGACTGGTGATCAAACTCACAACCTTTTAGTGTACAGGACAGTGTTCTAACCCACTGAGCCATCCGGCCAGAGCTTGTATTGTTTTTTCTTACTCAATTTCATTTATTTCTGCTATGATCTTTATTATTTCTTATCTTCTACTCACTTTAGGCTTTTTTGTTGTTATTTTTCTAGTTCCTTTAAGTGTTAGTTAGATTGTTTCTTTGAAATTTTTCTTGTTTCTTGAGGTAGGCCGCAGTGCTATGAATTTCCCTCTTAGGACTGCTTTTGCTGTGTCCCATAGATTTTGAGTGTTTGTCTAACTTTCATTTGTTTCAAGGTACCTTCAGATTTCTTCCTTGATCTCATTGTTAACACACTCACTGTTTGGTAACATGTGTTTAGCCTCCATGCCTTTGTGTGTTTTCCGTTTTTTTTTTCTTATGCTTGATATCTAGTTTTATACCATTATCGTCAGAGAAGAAGGTATGATGTTACTCTTCTTAAATTTGAGACTTGTGTTGCGTCTTAACATGCTCCAGGTGTAGGTGAAAAGAATATATATTCTCATGATTTGAGGTAAAATGCTTGGAAGATATCAATTAAATTAATCTAATCTACTGTGTCATTTAAGGCTGTCATTTCCATGTTGATTTTCTCTCTGGATGATCTATCCATTGATGTCAGTGGGGTGTTAAAATCCCCCACTATGACTCTATTATTGTCCGTCTCTCCCTTTATGTCCATCAAGGTTTGCTTTCTATGTTAGGTGCTCCTTTGTTGGGTGCATAAATACTTACAAGGGTTATATCCCCTTGTTGGACTGCTCCCTTTATCATTATGTAGTATCCTTCTTTGTCTCACACTATAGCCTTTGTTTTAAAGTCTATTTTGTCAAATATAAGTATTGCTACCCCAGCTTTCTTTCCCTTTCCTTTCGCATGAAATATCATTTTTCTTCCCTTTATTTTTAGTCTGTACCTTTCTGAGGTGAGTCTCTTATAAACAGTATTGTGTATATTTGGGTCTTGTTTTCTTATCCATTCAGCTATTCTCTGGCTTCTATTTTTTTATTTTATTGATTTTTAGAGAGAGAGAGAAACATTAATTTGTTGTTCTATTCATTTATGCACTTATTGGATACTTCTTGTATATGTCCTGACTTGGGACTGAACCAGCAACCTTGGCATACTGGGATAACATTTTAACCAACTGAGCTACCTGGCCAGGACTCTACTCTATGTCTTTTGATTAGAGCTTTCAAGCCATTCACATTTAAAGTGACATTATATCCAAAGAAACCTGAAACACTGAAAGAATATATGCACTCCTGTGTTCATAGCAGCATTATTTACAATAGCCGAGATTTGGAAGCGTCCCAAGTGCCCACCAGTAGATGAGTGGATAAAAGATACTGTGGTACATTTCCACAATGGAATACTACTCAGTCATAAGTAAGAAGGAAATCTTACTCTTTGCAACATTATGAACAGACCTGGAGAGCATTATGCTAAATGAAATAAGCCAGAGAAAGACAAATACCATATGATTTCACTCATGTGGAATCTAATGAACACAACAAATGAACAAACAAGCAAAATAGAGACAGGTTCATAGGTAGAGAGCAGGCTGACAGCTGCTGGCAGTGGAGTGGAATGGGTACGGGGATAGAGCAAAAAGGGGGGAAAAAGGAAAAACTCATGGACACA
>PVKM010002569.1:0-63825 GCA_004027735.1 Carollia perspicillata | reverse complement strand
TGACCTTACAATATACTTTGTATGATTTTAATTCTTTAAAGTTGGTAGAACCTCACTTTGTTGCCCATATTATGGTAAACTTTTAAAATGTTCCAAGTGTGCTTAAAAAGATTATGGACTATTCAATTTTTAGATGTATTAGTTCATGCATATTAATTAGGTCAAGTTTGCTATTTGTGTTATTTTACTGTATCCTAACTGCTTTTCCATCTGCTTGCTTTTATTGTAAAGAGAAGTGTTTTATAATCTTACTCTACAATTTTGGGTTTGTCAATCCCTTTTTACTGTTAATTTTTACTTTAAAGCTATGTTATTAGATATATACAAATGTAGAATTTTTACAAAATATCCTTCTTAATTTTTACCTTAAATTCTACTTTATCTGATATTATGGTTATAAACTTTCATTTGTTACATCTTTTTCAGCTTTTTATATTTTCTATCTTATGTCTATAGTTTTAGACATGTCTCTTGTAAAAGGAATATCGTTTTTAATATAGTCTGATAATGTTTGTATTTATTTTTTAACTGGAATATTTAGTCTACTTATATTTAAAGTAATTACTGATCTACTTGAATTTAAATCTACCATTCTATTATGAGCTTTCTATTTGTTCTGTGTGCTTTGATTTTTACCTCTTCTTTCTTGCCTTCGTTTATACTGCTAACTTTTTATTATTCCATTTTTCTTCTATTTCCTCAGAAGTAATACACTCACTAGTCTTAATTATCTGAGAGATTATAGCATGTTTTCTTGATTTATTGAAATCTAATAGTAATCGGCTCTTCCAGACTCTACCCAGACAATGTAAGTAGAACAGAGACATTAGTATACTTTAATATAATTTACCTTCATTTTAATTAGAGTGATTTAACCCCACTGATGCATAAATACCACTATTTGCTATGTGCTTATATATATAAAATAAATATATACATTCACATATACAAATATATAAATATATAACATAGGTATAACAAATATACATATATTTAATATATATTTGCATATATAAAATTACAACATGCACACATATATAACAAAAATAACATATATGTATATGTATTATGCAACAAATATATTTATATTGTGTTGTGTATATATATTTAAATACATATATATTTAATATATTTGTACTACATATATAAATATATTGTTATATTTGTTATGTATAACAAATTGTTATATATATGTGTGTGTATGTGTGTGTATTATATATATATATCATATATCATATATCCCAACAAAACACTCTTATGACTCTCTTGCAGAACCAATAGTTCTTTTTATTTCCTCACTTATTTAGCTATTATAGCCATTCTTTTTTTTCTTTTTTAAAATTGTTGTCAATTACAGTCATCCCCACTTCCCCCCGCATTACTCTCCTCCACCCTACCCACCCCAACTTCCCACATTCAATCCTACCCAACCTTGTGTTTGTCCATGGGTCCTTTATACATATTCCTTGATGACCCTTCCCTTTCTTTGCCCTATTATACCCCTCCCCCCTACTCCCTCTCGTTACTGTCAGTTTGTTCTTTATTTCCATGTCTCTGGTTCTATTTTTCTTGCTTGTTTGTTTTGTTTTTTAGGTCACACTTATAGGTGGGATCATATGGTATTTGTCTTTTACTGCCTGGCTTATTTCACTTAACATAATGCTCTCCAGTTCCATCCATGCTGTCGCAAAGGGTAAGAGTTCCTTCTTCCTTTCTGCTGCATAGAATTTCATTGTGTAAATGTAGCACAGTTTTTTTATGCACTCATTTACTTATGAGTGCTTAGGCTGTTTCTAGCTCTTGGCTATTGTAAATAACACTGCTATGAACACTGGGATGCATAGGCTCTTTCGAATTGGTGTTTCTGGATTCTTAGGGCATAATCCCAGCAGTGGAATTGCTGGGTCAAAAGGCAGTCTCATTTTCAGTTTTCTGAGGAAATTCCACACTGTTTTCCACAGTGGCTGCACCAGTCTGCATTCCCACCAACAGTGTACTAGGGTTCCCTTTTCTCCACAACCTCTCCAGCACTTGTTGTTTATTGATTTGTTTATGATGGCCATTCTGACTGGTGTGTAGTGGTGTTTCATTGTGGTTTTAATTTGCATCTCTCTGACGGCTAGTGATGTCAAGCATCCTTTCCTATTTCTCTGGGCCCTCTGTATGTCCTCCTTGGAGAAGTGTCTGTTCCTATCCTTTGCCCATTTTATTATAGCCTTTCTTCAGAAATAGGGTAACTCGTCACCCAAAATTTGGTTCAGTTGTCAAAACTGATGATGTTACACACATATAAAGAAGGTATGAAAAGTTTTATTCCTTACCTCCTAAAGCCCTCTGGGGAGAGCAGATGAGATCTCCCAAGCTGGTCTCAAAACTTAGGAGAATAGAAAAAGGATCCTTAGGAGAATAGAAAAAAACCTTTGGGTTTTTATGGTGCTTAGAGGGTTGGTCTGGGATCAGGGTTCCTGTGCTTGAGAAGAGGGTGGGATGGCTTAATTCTCTCACTGGCACCAAAGTAGGAGGCACTCAGGCTTTTTTTAGCTTGCTCAGGTGCAGAGCAGAAAGGGGAGATAGAAGGGATATGTTTCCAAAGCTTTTGGCAAACATCAAAGCATAGAGCCAGTCCTTATTACATCAACCTTTTGATTGCTGTTTATCACTTCCTATATTTCTAAGCTTTTATCTGAGGTCTTTTTCATTCTGAAAAACATCCTGTAGTAAGTATTTATTTTATTGTTTCTGCTCCTGGGAAATTGTGTTATTTTGTTATCAGTTTCAGAAGATGTAAGGTCAACAGGTGTTAAACACTTAGAAAATATCATTTCATTGTTAGGTAAGGTTCATTGTTTCAGCTAAGAAGTCTGCTGTAAGCCTGGTTATTGTTTTCTTAAAGTAAATCTTTCTGTGATTGACTTTTAGATTTTTTTTTTTGGTGCCCATTTTGGGGTTTTAGCAGTTTAATCATTTAGTGCCTCAGTGTGGATTTCTTTTTCAGTTATTTTTCCTGGAATCTATGCTGCTTCTTGAATCAATGGCTTAATGTCATTCTTGAGTTTTGGGAAGTTCTCAGCTATTATTACTGCAAATCTTAAATTTGAATTGAATCTCACCTCTCACTGTGCTGTAGGCCTATTATTTTTCCCCTTTATTTTTGGACTCCATTTAAATGTTGTCTTTTTAAACTGTATCCTCTATATCTCCTACCGTCTTTTCTGTATTTTCTATTATTTCATTCTTAGAGGCTTCACTGAGCATATTCAAGGTAACTAAATCTTTCTTTGGCTGTATATGATCTACTATTAAGCATATCCATTGAGTCCTTGTTTTCAGCTTTAGAGTTTCCATTAACTTTTTTGTTCTGCTAAAATTGTTCATCTGTCTTTTGTCTTCTTGAATATGGTACATAGATTTATTTTAAAGTTCTTGTCTAGTTATGCTTATTTCTGAAGCCTATATAGGCTAATTTCTACTGTTTTGGTTTCTGCTTGGTTCTTTTCATTTTGTTTTGCTCCTGTTGGGGCTATTTTTTATTATGTGCTAGAAATCATAGCCTTAAATTGCTTATAGAAATACTGTGATACTATGAAAGGATATGTTACTTCCTATAGAAAGTTATTTGAGGGCTTCTTCATATTATCTGATAGTACAAACATTCTTGGATGCCTGAGAGCTCTAACAAACCCATTTTAACTTTAATTCTATTTCAAGGACTAAGATAAATCAAGGCTATACCACAATAACTTGTCTATTTCTGTTTTACCCTGTTCTTTAGGATATATTCCCATGTGGTTTTATCTTAAAACAGGAATGTTTAGCCTCGCTGGGGTGGCTCAGTTGGTTGGGTGTTGCCCCACAAACTGAAAAGTGGTGAGTTTGATTTCTGCTCAGGCAACATTCTGGTTGCAGGTTCAGCCCCAGTTGGGGTTCATATGAAAGACAACCAGTCAGTCAGTTGGTTTCTCTCTCACACTGATGTTTCTTTCCTTCTTTTTCTTCTTCCCTTTCCATCACTCAAAGAACAAAAAACAAAAAACACAAGGGTTTACTATGTCTACCCATCTCCTTGGTGGGCTCTAAACTAAAATCTCCTTCATATAAATAACCTCATGAAGATATCACAAGTTCACACAGCCTGTTAGCTACTTCTTGCAGAATCAGAAATATTTACCAGGGGAAAAGTGGCCCTAACTTCCAGGCTCACTTCTGGCCATCGTCCTCCCCTGGATCCTGAACCAGTAGTTCTTCATTATCTTGTTAGGTGCTGTTATAACCTCAAGATAATCTTAAAAAATATTCTGCCAAGTTTTCTAGTTGTTTTGAGAGAATATTGGTGCAAATAACATGATCTTCTATTACCAGAAGTGGAAACTAGTAGAATAAGGAATTTCACAATTTTAGTAGTTAATTATGTTGATTTATACCAGAAAAATCACCAGTTTATCCATATTTTATGGGTAGTATTGCTTAAAATGAATGAAAAATATCTTAATCAGCCAATTTGAAGGGGAATATTCAGGAACCAATACATCAATGATGTAAAAATTATGATTAGAATGAAATTAATTATGGGAATTTAGCAGAATCATGAGGCATAACCTGGAGATATGTCCTAAGGCACTGATGCATGGGGAATGATAACTTTTTAAACTGTGGCAGCAAAGAGGAACTAGTGTTGTCTAGTGATTGATTGGGGGCAGATTACTAATCTAGGGATTAATTGAGGGTAGATTATTAACTACAAGTGGCCCTTGAATAATAAGCATATTTCAGCTTAAAGTTAATTAATATCTTGCAATTCTGCTGATGGCAAGATCTTTGCCACCTTTGATTTTTCTCAAGTTCAGCAATAGAGATTCAAAAACTAACACCTAATCGTGTACAGTGGCATGATGAATTAAATACCTTCTATGTGAATTTCATTTGCTCTTGATATTTTCTCATGTTTTATTAAGACCCTATTTCTAGGATTCCAGGATAGATCCATATTTTAGTGACTTATTAATTTTAAGTTCAACAAAGACTAAACTGATGAAAAGGTTTCAGAAAGTTCTATATCATTTTAACCCCAGGTATAAAAATAAGAGAAATATCAGCTTCTTAAATTAATTTTAATGCTATTGGCAATGACCTCAATTAATTCAAGGGTTGTGCAAACTAAGATGTGCTTGGTTTTAAATCAAAGAAAGAGTTGCAAACTTTCCTAGAATGATTAAAGTTCTACTAATATTTTTTATGAAAGCCTCTGTAGCCTTAATTCATTTCTTACTGAGGGAAAAAAAAGTTTTCTGTGACATCGAGTTAACAATTTTGTGGACATCGTGATGGAGATTAACTACCCATTAATTGGAATCTGTTTCTGCTAAAACTATGTAGCAGAAATTAATATTGTTTAATTCATTGGCTCTTCACCTAACTGGTGCTGTGACTGGCCACAAAATGCCACTGAGGCCCCCTGGGATCCTATTTTTATCATGGGTGTATGAAAGTTGCATATCTGTAGTCTAAGCTTACTTCCAGTGATTTCTCTCCAGGTATCAACCTACTGCTTTATTATACTATACATATAGTTCCAAAATCTTTTGCATTTTACTTTTGATTTCACAATTTTTCTCAAAGACAGGAAAACAATATGTAAATTAAAACGCTAAGCCATCTATTTCTTGTACCACCTACACTAAAAATAAATGGAGGCTTCCAGTCAAGATGGCAGCACAGTAGATGCAGTACCTGCATCCTCTCACAACCACATAAATTTACAACTGAACTACAGAACAACCGTCACTCAGAACCACCTGAAATCTAACTGAAGGGAAGTCCTACAACTAAGGGTGTAAAGAAAAAGTGACATTGACAGAGTAGGAGGGGTAGAAATAAAAACAGGTGGGTCCCACACCCACATGTGGTGGATGAAAATCAGTAGGGATATCTTGGTTGCAGAGGTTCTCCAAGCAAAGAAAGATAGTGATGGACTTGTGTACATTTAGCATTTCAAAAGTGAAAAGACAAACCACAGTTAGGAGGATATATTTGAAATACATATAACTAATTAAGGAATCGTATTAAAAATGTATACATATTTTTATTTTATTTTTTTTAGATTTTATTTATTTATTTTTAAAGAGAGGACAAGGGAGGGAGAAAGAGAGGTAGAGAAACATCAGTGTGTGGTTGTGTCTTGCGTGCCCTCAACTGGGAACCTGGCCCACAACCCAGGCATGTGTCCTGACTGGGAATGGAACCAGCAACCCTTTGGTTTGCAGACCAGCACTCAATTCACTGAGCCACACCAGCCAGGGCAATGTATAAGTATTTTTTAATGCATCATACTAATCAATACAAATCTTACAAATAATGCAATATAAAAATGCTCAAGGAGATATTTCAGAGGAGGGTATATAAAATGACCCACAGACACATGCTGTATCTAAATAGGTAAATACAAATATAAACTCACTGAGATACCCATCTGATTGGCAATTATCTTTTTTAAAAATTTGACAGTACCATGTGTTTTCAGCATGTGGAACAATAACTCTTAAATATTTCCAACTTAAAATGTAAATTGTTATAATTGCTTTAGAAAATAAATCCAGCATTAATTAACACATTCGAAGATGTATTAATCCTGTGATGCCCCTGCCTCCAATTTTATTTCTTGTGTCGTATTTCAGAAAATATTTCCATGTGTGCATTGGAAGTATTGTGTATAATAGGAAAAAAACTAGAAAAAACTGTAACAGATAGATAAATTTTGGTATGTTTATGTAATGGAACACTAGACAGCATTGATGAGGAAATAGCACTATACACATTAGTGTATTGTGGTGCCCCTGCCCCCAATTTTATTTCTTGTGTCGTATTTCAGAAAATATTTCCATGTGTGCATTGGAAGTATTGTGTATAATAGGAAAAAAACTAGAAAAAACTGTAACAGATAGATAAATTTTGGTATGTTTATGTAATGGAACACTAGACAGCATTGATGAGGAAATAGCACTATACACATTAGTGTATTGTGGATGAAATCTACAAATGAAATTTTGAACTCCAAAAATGTAAATCACAAAATAATACACATTTTATGATTTTCATTATGTAAAGTTCAAAAACATTCAAAACAAAGTAGTATATGTTCAGGGGTTGTGGTAGGTACCTTGTATTATTTATACAAAACCATCACTATCCTTTCTATTTTTGTTGTGAATTGTACTTTCTGCAATTCTGATGTCAGCCTCAGCCATGTGACTTACTTTGGCCAATTGAATGTGAGCAGAAGTGACACTTTTGAGAAGAACTTGAGGAAGAATCACGTGGTTCTGCCATCACCGTCCTCCATCTGCCCTAAGCATGGCATGTCCCAGATAGGGGCTGCTTTCCTCACCCTGGAGGAGGACACAGGGAAGAAAGCTTTAGTCAACCCATGACCAATATAGAACTATCTAAAATGAGCAAAATATAATACTCTGTTTTTGTAAGCCATAGGGATTTAGAAATTGTTGCTGCAAAATAGATGCTGCCAGAGCAAACCTCTTAAACCTGCCCCACTGACTTTGTGGCAGAGTGATGGTAATGATATTGGAGGCTAGAAGGATGGCAGCCCATTGTGCAGTGGTGAAACATTTAATGAAACCATAGATACAATAACATAACAAGCAGGTAATGTATGGAATGTATGGAATAACTTTGTGACCTTAGGCAGAGCTTGGAAACAGACCACTACTAGCATGTCCTGGTTGCTGTTGGCTGCATTTGACATGATGGTACAGAAAAAAGAAATGAGCTCACAAAAGGATTGGCTAATTTATAAGCAAAGATGAAAAGAAATGAAAGGAAATCAGAAATCTGGGGGCTAGAAGAGTTGGAAGACACAACTTATTCTCATATCTAAAAGTAAAACTAAGAGTGCGTCCGAGTGACAAAAGTTGATTAAAACTCAGCTTTCAGGAACCATAAACCGAATCAAAGATGTTATGGGTGCCTTTTATTGAACTGATTATAGCAATAATATGGTATAGCCCCTCTACAGAAGTCTGATAACTTCTACATTCAAGTCTGAAGAGAGGAATGTCTTGAAAAAGAGTCACTGATGTGGATGTTGGCACCAAAAGCTGATGAACTTGTTGGGAGAACTATTCTGTAAAAACGGCCATCAGCCTACATTAAAGGAGATGGTGTCTGTTCTGAGTGCAGGAAGCAAGAAAATTTTAATCCCCAAAGGAGCCTACTCTCCAATTTCCTTTTCAGATGTAGTCCAATGAGAATAATGGCACAGGAAGACGTACCCAGAGAGGGTGGAGTCAAGAGCCGTCCATAACAATGGGCTGGGGAAGTAGACACCGAGAGCAGAAGGAGCCTAATCAAAAGCCTTTTCTTTCTCCTTTCCATGGTGGAGGGCCGTCACAACATATGCCCAGTTGTATTTCAGAATGGCTATGCCAGTAGACAGTTTTAGTTTTAGCTCATGGATCCAGAAATGAAGAAGAGCTCTAGATCACAAAATCCTAAAATTAGAAACGGGTGTTACTGTAAACATTTTGTTCATTATCATTGGTTCAATGATTTAGTATGTTTAATCAGTAATTTAATTAATTAGCCATCCAACTATATACTATAACATTTATTTTCTAATAGCTTATTTTTATAGTTTATGGATGATATAGCTAATGTCTTCAGTTCTTTTTTGGCCTATGAGTTTCACATCAATGGTCTCTGCTTCAAAGAGCATGATGCGGCCATGACTGAACCAAAAGTCCTTACAAAGCCCAGAAGACCACTCCAGACCTTAAGAGACCACAATGATTAAATTGACAAATATGACATAAATTAATACTATATTTCTTCTCAAATTAAATTCCTAATTTAAGATGAAATTAAAGAGAATGCAGCTGAAACTTGTGATTTAAAATCTTAAGTACAAAAAGACTGGTATAAAATATTCAACTCTTCAAATAGTGATTGCCCATACCATTATGTTACTCAAACAACTGATTAAAAAAACAGTGTAAAATGAAAAAAAAGAAAAAAGAAACGGATGCTGTGCTGGGATACATCATTTAAGCTATTTCCATAAGATTTGGTGGGAGAGGGGGTGGTTATATTATAATGAAGAACTCAGAGAGCGTAAATAATAATAACATTGTCATCAACTTATTATTGTTTCTCACTTGGCACTATTGTTTCCTGTAGGGGACTATGCATCCCTCTGCTTTGCCATGTACCTTGTAGTATCCCTTCCCTATGATATATCCTCCTCCCTGATAATAGGTTTGTCTGATGAAATGTAATGAAACTGATCTTTGCCACTCTCCAGGAGAAGTTTTAGGAGCCATCACAGGGTTTTACCACTGCCCTTTTTCCTTTGTGATGAGACTGAGATAGTGGCTACTCCTTTGAGCCCGAGCCCTGGGATGAAGAGGACACAGATCAGAGCCAAAGCTGACTCCCAGCCAACCTCCACTAAATGCATACTGGAGCAAAAAAAAAAAAAAAATCAACATTTCTTTGTATAAGTTGCTACTGCAGCATAACTTAGCAAAGCAGACAAATACAGGATTTATGTAAGTGAGAAAAATTGAAAGGAAAACAAGAGAATTTTAAACATAATTTTTGGGATAATGGTTATAGTTAGTGGGGAGGCAGGAGAATACAGGGAGGATCACAAGGGTATTTAGGTGGTGGATGTATGGCTGTTCAATTTATCATTCTTTTACTTTGCAATTATGATTGATCAGTTGATAGATAGGGCATGCATATTTATAACTCATATGTGTGTGTGTACACATATACACGTACACATGCATGCATATGTATCTATACCCTATTGTTTGTAAACATTCCCTAATTAGGGAATGTATTTCCTAAAATAGGGAAAGTATATTAAACCTATGATACAATAAACTGAATGTGTGCTTTCACATGGGCTCCTTCCTCAACCTGTACTAAAATTACCATAGAAGGACTAAAATAACACAAAGACAAGAAAAATGAATATGGAAGGGAGAAATAGCAACAAAATTTTGACTTAGCAGACCAGAGAAAGCTTAAAGTTAGACTAGCAGTATGAGAAGCCTAGAGTCAAAATGATTCAAGTCAAATTATTCCAGAAAAGTTCAGGAACTATAGGCACAATGTCCCTCTAAAGATGGGTGTTCAGTTAATGAGGAAAACAAGAGTTACCTAAGAAATCCTATAATTCTCAGTTGAATCCACTTCTCCACCAAGTTACTGCTTGTTCCCTACCCTGCAGAAGACTAGAGATTTAATTCTGAAGATGCTGGACTCCAGGACATCAGGCAGGGAGGATGACAAAAACATTCCCCTAAAAAACAGGGAGCTGAAATAATAATCCATAATGAGAAACATTCCTCCAGTTTTTGCTGTATTCAATGCCCGAATTACTCTGAAAGGATAAGCAGTTAATGCTATCATGACACTAAAGTGACCATACTTCTAGGGTTGTCACAACTCCTAAAATGGGGTTATGTAGGGAATCATTCATTCAACAATATATTTCTTGAGTAGCTACTATGTGGCAAGAACTGCCCCAAGCAGAGCAGATACAAGAAAGAAATTATTCCTTGCTCACTCAGGAGGTGAATATTGGAGGGGATAGGAAGACAGTAAACAAACATACAAATAATTAATCAAATATTATAATAAGTGAGTCATTAGTGACCAACCATTCTGGTAAATACTTTGTGGATTAAAATTTTTTTTAACTGCAATGGCACAGATGCCAGCTAATCAAAGTGGGCACCAGTGGTGAACAGTTCCAGTGCCCCCCAGCTAAATAACACCGCTGGTATGCGGTGTTATTCATCTGTGTAATTCGTCTGTGTATGTATCTATATAGATATCTATATAGATATATATACACATATCTGTATACATGTATAGATATATAGATATGAATGAATATAGCCTCTCACTCAAAGTTTGGTTCTTTCTCATTTATTATTAAAATTGGCAAAATAAAAGCAAACTCTTATGATGCATATTTGTCTAAAGGCCATACCCATGATATTACACAGTTGAACTATAATTCCATTCTTGAGCTCAGGTAACATGTTATTCTATTTAAACACAACTGGTTTTCCACACCTGTAAGACAATGAGGAAAAGTGTAAATAATCATCAAACCCTGGATTATTAAATGACTGAATGTATTTTTAATGAGGTTGAGATTACTATTTTAGGGGTTAGGGATGTGAGCAGTAGTCCATGAAATGTTGAATGCAGCTTTTTGAGATGGCAATATTAAGACTTGGAGCTATTACAGAAGTTAGATTTTTTTCCCCTTCCCTTAACTGCAGAATCTGGGGTCTTAAATTTGGATTATGGAAGTCAGAAAGTATAGGAGTCTAGAGGGTTTAAAGAAATCACCTACAGAGTGGAGGTTAAAAAAGAGTTCTCTTGATGTGTTTTGAATTCTTCAAGAGTATCTATCTTGTACAAAGCAGCCTTTTTTCTTTCCTTACTCTGCTCTTTCTGCCTCGCTCACGCTTTCTCTCTCTCCTATCCCCCATTTCAAACTTCAAGGTGACCTCCTCCTTGTGGTGGGTAAATGATGTATAAGAGGGACCACCCGGCTTGGCCGACCACACTGCAAGTGCCACCCTGGGTCCAGTAGGGTTCAAGAAGGCCCGCCCCATTTAGAATGCTTTGTATTTTTTGTTACATTGTTCTCCAAGCACTGGATAAAAAACATGGCATGAACAATGGAGCTGTGTGAGATTTAAAATATCTGAATACATAATAATTTCACCCAGCTTTCAGAGAAAACTAAAAAGTAAATAACAAAAACCACTCCTCAGAATGTGTGAACCTAAATTTTCGGTCACTTTGGAAGCATTTTCTTCCTTTTCTGGTTTTTCATTATCTAGGCCAGTTGGCAATAAAACAGCACTTAATTATACATAAATGTGAGAATTCTGGTGAGAGAATATGGGTTGTGATCTAGTCATAGCTAGTTTGGAGCCAGAAATTGTTTGTTCTTGATGCCTCCTTCATTTTTATCTGCTTTTCCCCTATTTATTTTGTACCCTATTTTTCCCCTGCAGTTTTCCTTTCTTGACTTTTTTTTTTAGTATGTGGTCTTCATTTTCTGTTCCCTTTCATTATTTTCTCTTTTAAAAGATGCACCTTTGCTAAGGTACAAGCAGTTTCCTTGCAGGAAAAAAAGAAAAGGACAGAAAACTATTTTGTTCAGGAAATAATTACCCCAACTTGGCTTTTTTTTTTTAGGTGGGGGCAGCAACAATGTAAATTGTAGCCACATTAATGAGATCACATCTTATGGAAAAAGGTACTTTCAGGGAAGGTATAATTTTAAAAAATGCTCCATTTAAACCTGAAGCTTCTCCTGCAAATGCATTGTGAGCTTTATTTGAATAAAATTTACCCTGCGAATCTGTTGCTTCTTATGGATTTTGAGACAGTACCCTGCTCTTTCCCATCAGCGGCAGGCAGCATTTCTTTAATTCCCCCCCCCCCCAATAATGTTGCAGTACTCCAGTACTAATTTTAAAGATAGATGGATTTTTTTTTCTCTCATAAAGAAGAACATCGTAGGGGAAAAAATGCTGGATGTGATTTCAGAAAATGTCAAAATATGTCAAACGCAGATCCCACTCAAGGGTTTCATTAACTGAAGCTTTGGTGATGAGTGTCGTCTTGTCAGAGACCCGCCCATCTCTTCCAAGACGTTACCAAATGTACTAATTTCCTTGCCGAGCTTGATGTTTATTGTATGGCTGAAATTGAAAATGGTCGGTAATGGAGTGAGCTTCAATCCAAGACCAATTCTGAATCTAAATTACTTGCTTCTTTCAATAGCATCGACGGAGGAGAGCTTTATGCACCTTGTACCTAATCAACCCTTACTGTGACCCTAAATTCAGCAGTCTTCACAGATTAATAATAAAATCCTCAGTTCAAACAATTATTTGCCCTGAACAAGTTGCCCATTTCTTATTCTGAGAATGAAAGAATGTGACATTATTTTTTAAAAGCTCTGCGTGTTGTGGCCCACCATTTATTTTTGATCTCTGACCCTCCCCCTGCCCCCACCTCGCAGCCTGATTGCAGGCCCCACAAGCTTCACTGGAATATTTTTGGAGGGATGGGGGGGTAGGGTAGGAGTTGCAAGGAGGTTTCTTTGTTAGCATTTTAATGTGCCTGTGCTCGTTCCATATTCCCTCATGGTTACAGTTTTCGTAACATAAATGAGATACATTTTATCAATATATATTTCTAAAGTTTTTAATATAGAGTTCTATTAATCATGGAAAGCATGGCCGAACTCTGGCTTTGTACAAAACTATTCAAAGCCTCCAGAAAATAAACATAAAACCTCTGGAAAAATCAACTATGTCTCTACTTTCTCAAATAAAAAATCAAATTCAGAGAAAGTCTCTTGGGACTCAAACCATAAATATTCTTTTAATGAACTGTTTTTCTGACTTTGTTCCTTTTGGCAGTATAACTTATAGCCCTTAAGTGAGATAAGCTAAGCCATATCAAATTCTCTTATGCATATTTACAATGAAAACTATTCCTTCATATTCAATGTGAGAATATTTTTTGATTTGGTAGTTTTAACTTCCTATGTCCAATTACTATTCATTAGTATGGTTACAGCAATAGAAAAGCTCAATCCCTGCTCTTCATTATATAGAGCATTGGGGGAAAGTTCTGAACAAAGCAGTAAAGAAAATATTTGGACACCCTAACTGGCTCCTTTGATTCATCAGTGAAAGTCAGTCCTATGTCCCAGAGCCTGTGGGGGGAGGGAAGAGACCCATGGTGCAATGCCGTCCTAGAAACTCTGCCTGACATTTGACATTGTCACCATTTCCGCTGGCTGTCTGCTTTTGGAGGAAAACCTTAAAGACTGCCCTGGTTGACAGAATGAGTGTCTCCAGAAGATTCTCGTGCCTTTTGAATGCATTTTTTATGCCCAACAGCAATAATGGCCATCAAGTATTGATTATATAATATGTGTGCTGAGGTGGCAAGTACATTATTGTTGCAAGAGGCAGAGAGGATGAGAAACTAGGTTATCTATGAACTCTCTCAGCCATTGAGCATTTCTTCCAGCAAGTGTCAATACACAAGCTGTCTTTGTGCCTTATTTTACCTTATTCTGTGATTCCAGTTGATGGATAATACGAGATGGCCAGCATGTTCCAAATCCTTTTTAAAACAACCTCGTGTTTACTGTGGAATGGACGTAATTTGTTCATCACCACAAGGGGACAGTAGTCTTATGGAGGTTTGATACATGAGGAAGGTGAGGAATTGCCCAGGGTGTTGCCCTGATAGGGTACCCAGATGCTAATTAGCAGCAATGAATTGGTTAAGTAGACTTTGAAAGACAGTCAGGGCATAATCTAATACTTTTTCTTTCATCCAAAAAAATACAATAGATGCTGTATAGTAAGTCTGCTGTGTATAGTAACAGCAATAAGGGCACTGAGCTTTTATTATAAACTGAATTACATCCCCTGCGTGGGGACACTAGACAGCGTATAGTGTTTTAAGAATTCAGCAGAGATCACAAGCTTGCCTCACCTAAACCTTCTGTGATGTGATGAGCATGACTTTTGGTTACCGTACATCAAAGAGGGTCTAGCAGGCTAAACAGTGATTGATCCATTCTCCTCTTTCAAGTCCTCTCTTCAAAAATAGCTTTAAAGCAATCATCTAATAAGTGTCAGAATAGAAGACAGAAAATGTTAGTACAAGCACTAGGCATATGTCTACACTAGCTAAATTTTCTGCAAGATGTTCAATGACTGAACAATGTTTTTAGAATTAATGCTATCACTTCATAAGGGGCAAGAAGTACCAAATGGGCTGCCATTGGCATGGAAACAATGCTGAAATTTTAAGTGATTTAGGGCAAATACTGCAATTTGCTAAATTGGCAGATAATTCAGTTGAGTAAATTTTGGAGCTAGTTGCCTGCTTGTGCACACAGAAGCAATTGTATTTTTACAGTATTCATTCACAAAACTGCAGGTATTTGGTATCCTTCTCAGAAGAATGCCGAGTTAAAGGGACCAACCACGTGAGTTACCCAGTGTGGCCATCAGGGCTGTTCACATATATTGGGATTCTTTTCGTCTTCCCTGTTTCCTTGGAGTCAGATCTGGCCATATGATTCACTCTGGACAATAAAATGTGAAACAAAGTGGCCTGTGTCACATCTGGATGGAAGCTTTAAAAGCTCGTGGAGAATATGTCACCTCCTTATTTCCTTGTGCTGATGACTGTGTGGAAGCATGAGTCAAGATGGCACTTCTTCAGCCTGGATCCCTGAGTCATTTTTATGAGCAGGCCTTCCTGCAAGCCCTCACTGACCATCTATCATGAGCAAGAAATAAACCTGCATTATATTAAGCCACTGAGATTTTAGAGCTGTTTTTTTCCTCACACCATAACCCAGCCTATCCAGATACATGCATCCAGCGACACTAAGTAACTTGCTAGTTTCGTCAGGTCTCTGAGTAATGTAAGATGGTGTAGAGTAGGGCATCATCATGGCTCATATGCCGTCATTCATCCAAGCAACAAATATTTATTAAGTATATAGTATGTACCAGGCAGAGTACAGGCAGTTGACAAATGATTGCTGAATGCTGTTTGAGGTGTTACCCTTTGTTACCTCTTTGCTGAATCCCTGAGAGGTAGATGAGTACCAAGTTTCAAAGTGTTCACTGCTTTAATATAACTAATCGAGATAAAAAATAATCTAAGATTTGTGAAGTTTTGACATTTTTAAATGAATGACATTGTTGCAGGGGACAATTGGAGAACAAATAAGTACATTTCAGAAAATCCTGAGACTTCTCACATTGGCCCCAAAATTTGTATTTCTTTACCCCTGCGACGCAGCCATTCCCCCACCTCATCGGTTACATGACGGGTTTGCACTCTTGCAGAGCTGTATTCTCTGCCTTGATCACTCTTCTTAGCTTCTCTTTAACTTTCAAAGATCAGCTCAAATATCTTTCCTTCCATGAAATTTTCCTTTCTCTGCCTCCTCACAGCATCAGTTACATACCTCTACTTAGCAGTTATTTCCGTCTGCTTTACATTATGATCATTGTTTACCTGATAAAACTTGCCACTGCAAGACTCGCCCCGCCCCAATGCTATATACATTCATTGTAAAGGCTTTGTTTTATTCTTCTTTATGTGTCTCCTATCTGACTTCCCTCTCCACAGCTCAATACACATGAACTGATGTTTGAATTGATTTGAGACATTTGTTTGGGTGTAATCATAGATTTCTTAAAACAAATTGCAACTGCCCTGTTTCGGAATATGGAAAAAAACAAAAACAAAGAAACCCTTTCAGCTCTAAGAAGGGCGGTTGTGAAGCTGATACTTTTGGCTACTCTTGGGGGAATTAGTTCTCTCTTGGCCAAGGACCAAAGCCTGCCTCCTGAACACCCATCACACTTAGCTAATTTCCATTCTCCCCAGGGACCAAGACAGAAAGACAAAAGAGGAAGGAAGTAGGCATTTCAGAAGAGTAACCCACCCACAAAGAGCCAGTTGAAAGGAAGAAACGTGGAGGGGAGGAGGGGGTTGGTATTTTAAAAAAATTACCAAACGAATGCAGAATTTAAATTGCCCTTCATTATCCATCTTCTCTGCTTCGTACCAGTAACTCTCTTGACTTGCTGCGTCTCCCCAGGATAAGTTCTGACTGCTTATAGCTTGTTGCTACTGGGGGTCAGAAACCCTCAGCGTTGTTGCCAAAGATGCCAGGCCCTTCTGTCCTTCTCTCTCGCCTCCCCATTTCCCCTTCTTCACTTGACCCCAGCATCCACCAATCAGACACCTGCTCTTCCCTCGAATTTTAATCCCATGAGTAATAAGTATGAGAGAAGAACATGTGGCTTTTCTCTCCTGGTTTGTCAGCCACTTTGACCTCTTCACCACTCATTCAGTTTCTAGCCTTTCATTCTTCAGCAAAATTGAGAAATCCATGCCTTCAAACACATGGAGGATTGAACCTTATTTCTTGCACAAACTTGCCTTAAATACCTAAGAATGATAATCATTTAGCCTGTTTCCTCATCTTATAAAATAGAGTTAAATGTACTTGTGTAAAGTGATTGTTATTAAGGATAGTGAGATGGGAATGTAAAGGCACATAATTGGTGCTAAGTAAATCTTACTATTGTTATTACTAGTAAATACTGCTCCACTATTTTTTCTCCTCTCCAATATCTTTCCACTATGGTGGTGTTGGTTGTATCCTAATGATCTCATGTTTAATATCACATAGTCCATCCTAAGTCAGCTTTCTAAGACTAGAGAGCAGAGCACGGCACCTTCACTTACACCCTTCCCACACCTTCAAAACTATTAAAGACTCTCCAGTCATTCTTGGAAATCTGTAGGATGGAAACCTTAAAACGGTTTAGCACATGAAGGCTGCAGCAATCTGACCTCTGCATCCAGTCTCATTGCCTGTTGTTCTAATTGTGTGAGAGATGGTTTTCCAAGGAATTCCAAAGAATCACACCTCCCAGGATCCATGTAATAGTTTCCATCCCTGTCGAGATTGGGCTTGGCTATGTGACTTGCTTTGGCTACTAGGACATCAGCGGATATTACCCAAGCAGAAGTTTGTTGAGTGTTTACACATTGAAGCATCCCTTCTTGAAGCTTTGATGGTACCATGTGAAGAAATACAGTCTGGTCTAGCCTCTTGAGAATGAATGACTTCTTGGAGAGTGGATGCCCAGCCAGCCTAGATATCCCAGCTGAACCTAGCCCAAGTCAATCTTCCAGATGAATGCAGCTACATGGGTGTTCCTGGCCAAAGCTAGCAGAACTATCCAACCAACCCACTCAATCATGAGAAATATTACAGCATTGTTGTTTGAAGCCATTTTCAGAGTATTTTCTTACACAGCAATAGATAAGTGCTATAGTGCCTTTTATCTCCAATTATAATTCCATGAAAACATCATAATTGCAAACACCTTCCTTTGCAAATACTGCCCTCGTGCTTATAATGCCCTTCCCCCTTGTCTATTACTCTTCGCATCTCAGTGTTTGCAGTGGAGGCTGAATGAATACACTTCAAATGTCAAAATATGCCACAAAATCTCCAAAGGTATACACTAAATCCACCATTGTTCTGATTGGAATTTTAGATAGAAATGCATCCATGTTGCTGCTTTTCTGGAAAAAAAGAATGGTTTATTTGCAACTATACACTCACATTCAAAGTTACTAGAGAAAATGTCTTCGTTTAAAAAGAGATTTAGGTTTTAATAAAAATGAAACAAGTATTTTCACTTCTTAGCAATTTAAAAATTATAATATCTAGAGCTAGTAAAGGTGCTGTAGAGTAGCACTTATTTATTGTTGGTGCTGAGAAAATCAGGGTGAAATTTGGAGATGAATTCTGGTTCATGTTTTAAGAAGCAAAAAATAATACAGGTTTTCTTCGATCCACTAATTTCACTTCTGGTGGCCTAACTCAAAAAATAATCCAAAATATAGAAAAATAGGAACAAGGATATTGAATATGACATCATTTGTTTTGAAAAGTGTAAATGAGTTAGAGTCCTATCACCAGGAACTTGGTTCAATTAGTTTTGGTGCATCCATTCAGTGAAATGTCATATGGCCATTTCATAGCAATGAATTGCATCGTGGAAAATATGAAACAGCAAATATTAATAGAGAAAAATAAGAATATAATTATATGGACCCAATGATGACAACAAAATAAAAATGTAAATGTGAAAATAATTACAGAGAATTATGGGTCATTTTCTCTGCCAGGTATTCTATAATCTTGTTATATTATTTTTGTTATATAACTATAATTTTAGGACACAGTATATAAAATACCATATAAAATATAGCATTATAGAAATAGCTTTGAGACTGGCTTTCAATTTAATTCTCTACCTGAGACTGACCCCTTGCAGTAATTGCTGTTGCATTACACAATCCAGGAATCATGGTGTTCCACCATCTGGTTTATGCCATCTCTTTAATCAATATTCATGAATATGCTTTGCAGGGGTTTGTGTCATTGTACCTTATAGAAGATATCTTGTGTGTTTAAATTAAAGTATTTTGTGAATATTATTGGTATTTAATGCCTTTTATGTGAGTTAGTTTATAGTGATGGTGATGAAACTTTATGCCAGAGTGGATTTACATATTCCATTTAAGGAGGTACAGTGTGGACAGAAATTTCATCCTAATCCCAGACACACACCCAGAGAAAAATCACTGGAGCCAGACTCATAGGTTCCTAATGATTTCAACTCTTCCTTATGGTGGGAAGACCTCCAAAATCTTGGTCTCAGCCATTAGGACTTGTACAAGGTCTGATCACATATTTCCAGATACGTTTCTATTGCAATGTCTGCTTTCATCAAAACTCAATACAATGTACAGATGATGTGTCATAGAACTGTATACTTGAAACCTGTGTAATTTCATTAACCAATGTCACCACAATAAATTTAATGCAAAAGAAAAACCTCACCCCTGGCTGGTGTTGCTCAGTTGGTTGAAGTGTTGTCCATAGACTGAAGGGTCGTGGGTTCGATTCCCAATCAGGGTACATGCCTAGGTTGTGGCTTTGGTCCCCACTAAGAGTGCATACAGGAGGCAACAGATCAATGTTTCTCAAATTGATGTTTCTCTTCCTCTGTCTCTCCCTACCTTCCCCTATCTCTGAAATCAATAAGCGTGTCCTTGGGTGAGAATTAAGAAAGAGAGAGAGGGAGTAGAAGGGAGGGAGGGAGAGAGAAAAGAAGGAAGGAAGGAAGGAAGGAAGGAAGGAAGGAAGGAAGGAAGGAAGGAAGGAAAAAACACAATGCACCTAAATTGGTCCCAACTGATTCTCCTGACCTCTATATTTCTCACATTGGTACTCACTTTCTTAGTTAATTAAACTCTCCAAATCAGAAAATTTATGATTTTTCTCTGTCCTTTAAAAAAATATTTATTTATTTATTTATTTATTTATTTATTTATTTATTTATTTATTTATTTATTTATTTATTTATGACAGAGGGAAAGGGGGGGATATCAATGTGTGGTTGCCTCTCACATGCCCCCACTGGGGATCTGGCCCGCAACCCAGAAATGTGCCCTGACTGGAATCAAACCAGTGACCGTTTTGTTCACAAGCTGGCACTCAGTGCACTGAGCCACAGCAGGCAGGGCATGATTTTCTCTCTCTTTCACATGTATATGGTCAGTAAGGCCAGTCTGTTTTGGTAATGCTTCTCAGATCAAACCCTCCTCTTTGCTT
Organism: Carollia perspicillata; assembly: GCA_004027735.1. NCBI lineage: Eukaryota > Metazoa > Chordata > Mammalia > Chiroptera > Phyllostomidae > Carollia > Carollia perspicillata. Next base: position 43,517 of record PVKM010002569.1, on the reverse strand, counting down.
TTTCCTTCCTCCATGCTTATTTAGGTTTTACCACTATTTCCGAAGTTACCTAATTAGTCTCTTTGCCTCTTCTCTTCTCTGTCCAAGTCCACTGATGAGTACTATGTCTAGAGTGGTCATACAACTCTCAGGACACCCCAAACATTTTGTACAGTCCCTGTTACCTACTGGGTTAAATCAGAAGCAGCATTTAAAAACTCTCCATAATTTAGAGAAAATCTACTTAGCTTCATCCTCTCAAAGCTGCCACGTTACACAACTCTGAGGCATTTATGTCATAGAATACAGCTGCACACTGTATCTCCAGGAAGGTGTAACCATACAGCACAGTGAATGGTGCTCCCTGGAGTTGTGTAACACAGACTCTGTAACCCTGCTCTTTCCTGTACCAGTTGGACAAACCCCATTCTCTGAAAAGGCCTCTCAGGCTCTTCATCTTTGGACCATCTTTGCCTACCAAGTCTCGTCCACTCACTATTATCCCTTCTCTTGGAAGCCTTTCCAGGCTTCCCAACCCTTTCCCTTTCCCTGTCTCCTGGTATCACTCTAATAGCATTTGTCAAGTCCATGTACTGTGATAGGTCAGAATTGGACAGAAATAATTTTAATCCCTCCTCATTTCAGCACTATCTCCATGACCTTGGACAAGTTACTTTACTTCTCTGAGCCTCATCTGCATGTAAAATGGAGATAATATTACCCATTCCCACAGAGTGTAGGGAAAATTAAACAAGATCATAGACGTGATATAACACACTTAGCGTGGTTCCCTGTACATTGTAAATGCTCCACATACACTAATGGTACTGGGGGAGGTGTCAGCTCTGCTGAGGCAATGGCTGTGGTTTATTATTTATTCTCCTAGCTGGGAAAGTGGAGCCCAGGGAGAAGGTTGTATGCCAGGATCTCCCACTTATAAGCTGTGAAGCCTTGAACAAGTTCAAATTCTCTTTACCTGTTTGAACCTTGTCTTCCTTTCCAATAAAATGATCAAATAACACAATGGATAAGAGAATGCCTTGTAGACTAGGCAGCCTATGTAAAGGATAGATGCCAAGATCAGCATAAGCATATGGACAACAGGGTTTTTATCTCTTCTTATTCCCCTCACGGCCTTATTCCACTGTGTAGATAAGTATGCTCAATTTACTACTATACATACAACCTAATGAGTATTTCAACAAAATTTTTATATGATTCCAAAGACTTAAGGAACATAGTTATGTGCTTTTAGAGTCTGAAGATATTGTAGAGATTTTTGCTTCAATGCCCCATCTCACCTAAAGACATAACCAGGGTCATAAAGAGATTCAACAGCTGAACTCTGATCTACATCCAATTTTTCAGGTTTTTCTTCACATTGTTCTTTGCTGATTTTTTTTATTGTGGTCTCACCAATTTAAAAATGTATGTATTTAAATGTCACTAATGTTTTCTTCTTCAAAGAACAGTAATCAGTGTGGCTTTGGGCCTGAGTCCTCCAGAGAAGAGGTGGGTGTAGATAATAATTGATGTAGGGCAAGCAAATGCAGTCTGACACCTGGGACTGGAGAAGAGAGAGGCAAGAGGAGGGACAAGGCTTTCTCCAACTGGGAGGGTTTGTTTGAACTTCTTTAAAGCCACTCCAGTCATTATCATAGTGACCCTACCTTCGGCCTCCTTCCCTAACCAGACTCTGTAGGGCATTCATATGTACCACCACCAGCATCTCTCAGACACTGGGAGTTCTTTGAGGACAGGGATTCTGTGGTCTACATCTTTAAATCTTCCTTAACACTCAGTAATTCATGATAGAGGCTTCATGATGATGGATGGATGGATGGATGGATGGATGGATGGATGGATGGATGAGCAGATGACAAAAAAGGGAATAAATACTCATAAAAACCCAGAGGGAGGAAGAAAAGCATAACAAATTAATTACTCCTCTGCTACCAAGGTTTGAGTTAATGTTAGAGTGACTTCTCAGAAATAGCTTGGGTTCATTTTATTTTAGCACCTTTTAATACAGAGATTGCCAATTGTTGTCCATGGGGCTAAATTCAGCCTATGGACATATTTTGTTTGCCCTTTCCATATTGGCCCAAAAAAATAGATAAATGTTTATTACATTGAACTGTTTACCAATATTTAAAAATTGGGAGATGTCACATTTTAAAAGAATCCAGATTTTTCAGGAAAGTTCAGCAACTGTGGACTCATATTTCTGTTTCCTTTGGTTAGGGCAGACACTGACCTATGTGCCACTGACCTAGTGACCTATTCAGTAACATTGGTGACAGACAGGTGCCATTTACTAATCATGTTCAAACTCTTATTGTTTATTTTATTTTTTTGGCTTAAAAAGTTTTAATGGTGGTAAAATACATTTAACATCAAATTTGACATCTTAACCATTTTTAAGAGTACTGTTTGGTAGTGTTAAATATATCCACATTATTGAGCCAAATCCAGGACTTTCACCTTGCAAAACTGAAACTCCACACCTATTAGACAACAACTCCCCACTTCCCTCTCACCTAGTCCCGGGCAAGCACCATTCTGTTTTCTGTTGCTATGTGATTGACCATGATGCGAGTAGAATCATACCTCATTCCTCCTTTTTGTGAGTAGTGTCTTTCACTTAGCATGATGTCCTTAAGATTCATCTATGTGGTGGCATGTGTCAGAATTCCTTTCCTCATTAAGGCTGAATAATGTTCCATTGTATGTATAGACCACATTTTGTTCACCCGTTTGTCTGTTGATGGATGTGTGAGTTGCTTCCACCCTTTAACAACTGGGAATAATGCTGCTCGGAACATGGATGTAAATGCGTCTTGCTTTATTTTTTTTTTCAGTTACCAGTCTTACTTTATACAGTAAGAGTGTACCTTAAGGAATGTTCAATTCTTATTCAAAATTTTTCAAGTGTCTCCAAAATACCTTTTGTAGCTGATTTGCCCACAATTAAATCCAATCTAGGATCACAGTTACATCAGGCTATTATGTTTTTTAAGTCTCTTAATTAAGCTTAGTTTCTCTTTTTCAAAGATATTGTACAGGCTAGTTTTAGAGTCTACTGTTCTCACCACTTATTTTTTAACCCTTTGTAATTGGCCTTCTGCACCTATCACTACACAAAATTTACCTCTAAATAACAAATCCAAGTATCTCTTTCTCTCTCTCCATCTTCCACGATATAATGTGCCATTTGATACATTGACTCTGTAACAGTCTTTTCTCTTGGGCTCTGTGACATTACTCTCCCCTAATTCTGAACATTTCCAAAAACGTTTGCTACTGTATAGCTTTCCTGAACAGCTCATGATTCCAAGTTAACGTTATTTTCTGTTTCTTGGTTAAGGCTTCTTCCGTCTATCTGCAATTATGTCTTTCATCTCAGCCCCCTTATTCTTCCATCATTAATCTCTACCTATTAAAATCCTAGCTATTCTTCAATATCCAATTTAAATATTATGTTTTCCTCAAACTTCTTCCAGTATCACCAATCAGAAATTAATTCTTCACCCTCTTAAATTTTTTTGTGAGTGTGGTTTGAACCTGTATTCATATTCTCTGTGCAATGACACATTTTGTCTTCTATTGTAATTGTTGTGATGGCTGTGCTATTTATAATGGCCTTAATTTCATGATCTTAAAAGTAAGTCTTGTTCCTGTTCCTAAATGCTTGTTCCACTGAATTTTGCACAATGCCTTATATGCCATAAAGATTAAATATTACTTGAATGAATAGATATTCATTTGGAGGGCTTAACTTTTTCTTTTTAAACTGTTTTATTTTTATTTAAATAATTTTTATTTTTCAATTACAGTTGACCTACAATATTGTATCAGTTTCTAATGTACACTCCAGTTATTAGACATTATGTAACTTACTAAATGATCATCCCAATAAATCTTGTACCCCATTGACACCATACATACTTATTCAAATATTATTGAGTACATTTCCTATGCTGTATTTTACATGCCCATGAATATTCTGTAACAACCGATTTGTACTTCTTAATTTCTTTAACTTTTTAGCCCATCTCTTCAGCCCCACCGCCCCTCTATCTGGCAACCTTCAAAATGTTCTCTGTATCAGTGAGTACATTTCTGTTCTGCTTGTTCATTTATTTTGTTTTTTAGATTCAATTGTTGATAGATATGTATTTATTGCCATTGTATTTTTAAATACTTTTTATCATTTTCTAATTCTTCTTTTCCTCCTCCTCCTTCTCCTTCTTCTTCTTCTAAGACCCTTTAACATTTACATAATACTGGTTTGGTTAGCTTTTCCTTATCTGGAAAGTACTTTATCTGTCCTTTGGTTCTAAATGATAGCTTTGCTTGGTAGAGCAATCTTGGTCATAGGTCCTTGATTTTTATCACTTTAAATATTTCTTGCCAATCTCTTCTGGTCTGCAAGATTTCTGTTAAGGAATCCAGTAACAGTCTTATGACAGCTCCCTTGTAGGTAACAAACTGCTTTTCTCTTAATGCTTTTAAAATTTTCTCTTGGTCTTTAACCTTTGGCCTTTTAATTATGATGTGTCTTGGTGTGGTCCTGTTTGGGTCCAAATTGTTTGGGACTCTCTGCCTGGACTTCTGTGTCTATTTCCTTTACCAGGTTAGGGAAGTTTTCTGTTATTATTTTTTTAATAAGTGTTCAAGTTCTTGTTCTCTCACCTGTTCTGACACCCTTATGATGTGAATGTTGGTAGGCTTGAAGTTGTCTCAGAGACTCCTTAAACTATCCTCAATTTTTTTTTGCATTCTTTTTTCTTTTTGCTACTTTGGCTGGGTGTTTTTTTCTTTCTTATATTCCAAAAAGCTGATTTGATTCTCTGCTTCATTTATTCCACTATTGGTTTGCTGTAAATCATTCTTTATCTCAGTGTACTCTTCATTTCTGACTGGTTACTTTTTATAGTTTTTGTGTCCCTTTTTAAAAAATAAATTTCTGTTGTTTTAAAATATTTTATTTGTTTATTTTTAGACAGGGGAAGGGAGAGATAAAGAGAGGGAGAGAAACATCTATGTGGGTTGTTTGTCATGGGCCCCTTACTGGAGACCTAGCCTACAACTCATGCATGGACCCTGACTGGTAATTGAACTGGTGACCCTTTGGTTTGTAGGCCAGTGCCCAATCCATTGAGCCACACCAGCCAGGGATCCATGTCCTTGTTATGCTGTTGAAATTCTAAGTTCCTTGAGCAGCCTTATAACCATTGTTTTGCTCTCTGCATCTAGTAGATTGCTTGTCTCCATTTTGTTTAGTTCTTTTTCTGGAAATTTTTTTTTTAATTTGGGACCTCTTTCTTTGTCATTTTGGCAGCCTCCCTGTATTTGTTTCTATGTATTAGGTAGAGCTGCTGCATCTCCTGGACTTTGTAGAGTAGTCCTATGTGGTAGGTATTCTGTGGGGTCCAGTGGCACAGCCTACTCTATCACCCAAGCTGGGAACTCAAGGTGCACACCTTGTGTGGGCTATGTACACCCTCCTGTTGTACTTGATCCATAATTGCTGTTGGAATGTCAATGGAGGGAATTACTCCCAGTCCCATCAACTGTGAGGACTGGCTGTGACCACTGTGGAGGATCAGCTATGCAGGGCCCATCCCCACAGTGGGCCCTGGTACCTTCTGAATTTGCCCCTTGAGTGTGTTGCTTGTGGAGGTGGTTAAGTGGTGATGTTTCAATGCGGTCCGAGAGGTACAGGACAGGGTGAGCCATCGCCTATGTTCTGCATGGAGCCACCTGGCATGAGCTACAAAGTTACCTACAGATGGCTACTGCTTATGCTGGGCTTAGAGGTGCCCAGGTGAGACCAAGCTGGGAACCAAAGCCAGCTACCCTAATGTCAGTCCTGGGGCCACTTAGTGAGAGGTACGGAGCATGCTGAGACCAGATGCTGCTTGTTTGAGAGATGTTGGGAAAGTCTGAAGCATGAGCTGGAATAGGCCATTTGTATGGAAAAGCCACTGGAAACAGCTTGGTTTGGCCTGCACATTGGGTGGAGTGGGGCCTAAAGGAATCACCAGGGAGGGGGAAAAGTGTGAGCCAGGTTGATGGATGCAGATATGGTGCCCACCTATAGGCTCTTTTAGGGGGGGGGCTCAGAAAAGGAACAGTGGCCACTGCGAGCACTTTTGTCTTAGAGAAAGTTGCCCCTCCAGCTCTCACCCTGATGGCAGACAGTTCAGTTCTTCCCTGTTCCTGGTACCTTTCAAGCTGCTGCCCCAGCACTGGAGCTCAGAGAAAGTGAGCGTGAGTAAGTCTGTGTGTGGGCTCTTTAAGAGGAACTTCCTGGGATTCCAGAAGCCCTCCATCATATTCAACCTCAATCTATTCTGGTTTTTATAGCCAGAAATTACAGGGATTTCTCTTCCTGGCACTGGAACCCCTGGGCTGGGGGTCCCGGTGTGGGACTGCCACACCTTGCTCCTCATGGGGGATCTCTGTAGCTGCAGTATCTTTCCGATTTTACCCATGACATACGGATTTTGTTCCAGCTCCTTTCTCATTTCTGCCCCACATCCCAGTCTCTGTGTGGCTTCTTCTTTAAATTGTTAGTGGTAGGACTTCCGTTCAGCTAAGTTTCAGGCTGTTCTGCATGACAGTTGTTCTGCAATTTAGTTGTAATTTTGATGTGGTTATAGGAGGATGAGAATACTGCATGTACCTACACAGCCATCTTTACTGGAATCTCATATCCAAACTTCTAAACATCTCAACTCATACTTCTTGCTTACATTACCTGCTTGGTCCCATTAGGCTTCAGAGTTTACAAGTCTGGCTTCAGCCAGTGTCACATCTTCTACCCACCCTAAAGATGAGAAAAAAGGTCAAAGAAGAGAAATTTTAAAAAGTAATAATAATAAAAATACCGAGCTTCTGCTATCTGCATGGACTATGCTATTTTACATGTCCTCACTGTGTACTCTGTGGATAAGGAACTAGTTCTATCACCATTTCATAGCGCAGAAAACTTGCTTAGATGCTGGGTAATTTGTCCAAGGCTACAGTTCATAAGTATTCATAATCCAGATATTTCTGCCTCCAAAGACTATCGTTGGAACCATTACTCTGCTTTTGTATTCTTTCTTAACATATAAATGATGAAATCAGCACTATAATATACTTTTCATCTCTCAGAAAAAAGCAAATAAATATTGATTAACTACACTCAAGCAATTTTAAATTAGGCAGTCAGTTTTGAAGTGCTCCAAATCTTGCTTACTTGTGTTCATGCAGTGGTGGGCTGGTATTAATAATATGCCTGGGTAAACTCCCTCAGCACTTAGTAGTTTGAAACATCCAACATTACAGGTGGGAGGATGTGTATAGCAAAGAAATAACAAGAAATATCTTTATTTTCTTTTCAATTGAACTTATTGTGACATGTGGGGAATTCATTCTGAAAGATGGTGGGTTTCTTAAATAGTGGCTAATTCTGATGCATCTGCAAACACTTGACTTGTTGGGTCCCTGAGCTCCTTCTGCACTTGTATGTGCAGAAGGGGACATTACCACTGAATTAGAGGAATTAGAGGCATCCCAGACTCATTGTATGGCATACTTCAGTCCCCTTGGAACATGGAGAGCCTTCTTTGCACTCTTTCCAGTTAATAGCTCCTATGTATTAATCAAATACATCTCCCTGGTTCAATTTTTTTCCTGGTTACATTTCGTTTTTTTTTTTATTTTAAATTGTACCCTGTGAATTTTTTTTGAGAAATTCTTATCTAAACCAAATCTCTACGCTTACCCCCACCATTTTTGTGCGGAATTATAATAACAGATTTTATAAACTGTTCCACATTGTGCTGAAGGCACACAGGGCCTTGTCTAGTTGTTCATGTCAAGGGCTGTGGATGGAAAAAGCCTAAGCTTGTGTGGTGAGCCTGCAGTAGGGTGGGAAGTTGCTTCATTCATGGGATAAGCAAGGCTGTCAGGGTCGCTGCTTTGTTTTTATGTGAATGCCTTGCAAGAATGTGTGCCCACAGCTAAGCCAAATGAACATTTATTAAACCTGTTTATGGCACAATTCACTATCATAAACCTTCTAGCAGGGGTGTTCAACCTTTTGGCATCTCTGGGCCATACTGGATTTGTCTTGGACCACACATGAAATATATAAACACTAGTGAAAACTAATGAGCAAAAAAAAGGTTTTAAATAAATTTGTGATTTTGTGTTGGGCCACATTCATAGCCATCCTGGGCCACATGTGGCCTGTGGGCCATGGATGGACACACCTGTGGCTAGGGAATCATAGCATAGGCAGCAGCTTGGCCAAATGGGGGCAAATAATCAGTTAAATGTAATTGAAGACAATTTCTTAAGTTATTTTTCGCTCTTGTTTTTGGTATCCCAGAGGATATAATAAAGAATGTGCCAATTGTATGAATTCAGGATGCCTTTTTAATAGAAAGAATTGTATTAAAAGTTACAATGATGCATTTATGTATATCAATTATGAGAAGTAAACTATAGCTTCCTTGAAGATAGAGCTTCCTTCACAGAAGTTTTGTGAACACTCCAGAGCCAAAGGAGGAGTCTGCAAAGTCTGAAAAAGGAATTCCAGCTATCTGTGAAGTTACCATTAGTTCCGAGTGATGAGATTTCAATGTGTTCATGTGTGTTGGCAAACTCAGTCTCAACAGCCCTGGAAAAAGAGCCCCAAAGAGATTTCAGCTGCAGTGAATAACATCACAGCAGAGGACTGATTTCATCAGAGGAACACACTCCTCAGGACAGTTCAACACACTGTAGACGGCAAAGGGAATGGGTTTTGCTTGCTAACAGCTAGCTTCTGAAGTTGATGTGATATATAGGCTTTAATGTGGCCCATGCATATCAGGTTGGCCAGAATGTACTGGACGTCCTCAATGTCCACATCTTCACTTGCATGAATTTCAAGGCAACTTGAAAAACATCCAGAGATAACTGGTGTGTTTTGAGTAACAAGTACACTTTCTTAAAAACACTTTAGCTTCTCAAGGGTAAGGAAGGTCCCACAGCAAATAAAAAAGGTCTTGTGCTTTGTCACAGCCACGTTTGATAAGAGCATGCCTCCTTTTACAGCCTTGGTTATTTCAGCAAACTGCATGAGATGATACTTTTTCAAAAGCTCCGTGGTTGGCCTATGACCCAACAGCATTTTTACTGGAAGTAACTATCAGAATCATCCAGTTGTTCTTCTGACTTAAATGGTGACAGTGCTCAAAGGCAAAAGACCGGTACTCCTCAGCATGCTTGAAGTCACTGTCAAACACGGCCTTTGATCCAACATACTACCTGTATGTCCCCCTCTTTGCTGTACTGTAATCATCTTTCAGGTTTGAGCTGTCAATGGCTCTGATGAAGGCCTTATGCAAATGGAGTCTGTTGATTTTAAAGTAAACCTTGAGTAACTGATGCACCAGAAATAGCATCCCTCACTTCTTAGAATCCTCTACACCCTCACGAGTGTCACTGGTACATACACACAAACAGCTCAACAGTTCAGCTGCTTTTTCCAACCTGTCCCCAACCTTGCTTTTTTTCTTTCTTTACCAACTGCTGATCTGCATTATTGTCAAACACTTGAAGGTCAACTGCCATGACACACATGACAAGCAGAGCCCAGTGTTCTTCTTTGAGAGCCTGAAATGCCCAAATGCCCATAGAAATGACTGGGCAATGACAGTCTGGCATTTGTATGCATCTGTGGAGTCGTGGGTTCCCCACTGTGTAAGTGCACTTTAAATGAACTTGCAAACATTTCGTTATAAGTGAATTCCAAAATGTGTTGACACCTCTGTTCTGAAGAGGCCGACTGAAGCTGCAGGCTGGCAACCTAAGGATGCTTGAAAGACACCAGCTGCACACTGGATGCCCCATCTCTGGTGCCAGTTGCTTTGTAGACCATCTAAATGATTATGGTTTCTCAGTTGAGGGAGTGATATAAAGGTCTTTTAAAATAAATTTGTTTAACTAAGAAAGAAACAAGTAGAATTAATGAAAAGTGTATTTAAATTACAAAACAGGTAAATGCGTAGATATAGGAAAAACAAAAATACATAAAAATGGTACTCAGGATTTATAGACCTGAGGAGATTCATTAAGGAATATATGGAAAACCAAAAATTAGACAGTTGTTTTAGGAAAAACAGACTGGAAATAAACAAATGGTAGTGCAACTTGGTAAGAGCTAGCACAGAGTTATGAATCTGGTGGTCTTTAGGATCCTACCAGATGCTGAAGATGGAGCATCAGACCCGAGTTGTCTTGTGTACTGGTCATTTGACCTGCACTATCTGCCCTTACTTGAGTGCGTATCTTGCCATCTTAGAAACTACATCATGTGGCCCTGAGAAGGAAGGGTTCTCTCTGTTTCATCACGTCTCCATACAGTAGTACATGCATGTAAACTAATTGTTGTCCCTAAAGCCAATAAATATCTGAGGAAAAGGTTTTGTTTTTCATGGATCTAGTGGATAAAATAGAAATGTATCTGCCTTTTAGACTTTTCATCTCACCACATCCCAGATTTATAATCTTAGTATCTCTTAAGGGGTAATCAGAATTCTCTCACTTTTTAAAATTATATTTTACTGATATGCTATTACACTTGTCCTGATTTTTTTCCCACCTCCATCCACCAACCCCCACTCTCTCAGGCAATCCCCCTACCCTTTTTCATGCATATAAGTTCTTTGGCTACTCCCTTTCCTGTACTGTATTTTACATTCCCAGGGCTATTCTGTCACTACCTATTTGTACTCCTTAATCCTCTCACCTCTCATCCATCTTCCCATACCCACCCTCCCATCTCTTTATCTTTAACCTTCGGCATTTTAGTTATGATGTGTCTTGGAGTGGCCTCTTTGTATCCATCTTGTTTGGGACTCTCTGTGCTTCTTCGACTTGCATGTCTATTTCCTTCACCAATTAGGGAAGTTTTCTTTCATTATTTTTTCACATAGATTTCCAATTTCTTGCTCTTTCTCTTCTCCTTCTGGTGCCCCTATGAAGTGAATGTTGGATTGCTTAAAGTTGTCCCACAGGCTGCTTACACTGTCCTCATTTTTTGGGATTCTCTTTTCTTTATATTGTTGCCGATTGGTGGTTTTTTCTTCCTTCTGTTCCAAATCATTGATTTGATTCTTGACTTCATCTGCTTTACTGTTGTTTCCCTGTAAATTGTTCTTTATTTCAATTAGTGTATCTTTCAATTCTAAGTGGATCTTTTTTGTGTGTTAAGGTCCTCACTAAGTTTCTTGTGCATTCTTAAAACCATTATTTTGAATTCTGTGTCTGATAAATTACTTATCTCTATTTCATTTAGCTCTTTTTCTGGAGTTTTGATCTGTTCTTTCATTTGAGCCATGTTTCATTGGCTTCTCATTTTAGCAGCCTCCCTGTGTTTGTTTCTATGTATTAGGTAGAGCTGCTTTGACTTCATGTCTCAGTAGTGTGGCCTAATGTCGTAGGTGTGCCGTAGGGTGCAGTGGCACAGTCTCTGCTATCACCCAAGCTGGGTTCTCAAGGTGCACCCTTCATGTGGGCTGGGTATACCCTCCTCTTGTAATTGAACCTTGGTTGCTGTTGGCAGATCAATGGGAGGGATTTATCCAGGCTAGTCAGCTTCAGGGACTGGCTGTGACCACTGACCACCACCCTCCACCCTCCATGGAAGATCTGCTGTGTAGTGGTAGGGTGGTGGTGCTCCAATGTGGTCTGTAGCTGTCCACTGGGTGTGCTGGCCCCTAGGGCTTTCTGGGTGGTGCAGACCAAGTTCAGCCCCCACCTGTGTGTTGCCCAGGGTCGCCATGTCTGAGCTATAAAGCAATCTGAGATGGCTGCTACTTGGGCTTGTCTTGGAGATTTCTAGGTGAAGCCAAACTGTGAATCTAGGCTACTAGTACTGGTCCTGGGGCTCATTGAGGCCAGCTGCTGCTTATTTGGGAGGATTTAGGAAGGTGTGAAGCCTGAGCCACCACTATTCATATGGAAAAGCAGTTTAGGTGGGTCTGTAAGTTGGATGAGGCAGAACCTCTGGGGATCTGCAAGGCAAGTCAAACAGTGGTAGCCGGGTTGATGGAATCTTAAATACAGCAGCAGCATGCCAGTTCTGTGGGGAGAGGGCCCAGAAAAGGGACAATGGCCTCTGCTCCCCTTGGTGTGAGACTCCTCAGCCTCCCCCTTCATTCCATTGGTGCCCCTAAAGCAGCCGCCCTGTCACTGGATCCCAGAGGGAGTGAATGAGTAGATGACCCCATGTGTGGGTTCTTTAAGAGGAACTGCTTGGGGCTCCAGAATTTTCTTCCACCAACTCAATCCCTGTTGGTTTTTGCAGTCAGAAGTTGTAGGGACTTACCGTCCCAGCACTTGAATCCTGGGCTGGGGGGCCTGGTGTGGGATTGGGACCTCTTGCTCCCGAGATATCCCTTCTGAATTTTTTAAAATATGTTTTATTGATTATGCCATTACAGTTCTCCCATTTCCCCCCTTCATTCCCCTCCACCCTGCACACCTCCTCCCACCCACACTCCCCCTCTTTAGTTCATGTCCTTGTATCATAAGTTCTTTAGCTTCTACATTTCCCACACTACTCTTGCCCTCTCCCTGTCTATTTTCTCCCCACCTTCTATGCTACTTATTCTCTGTACCTTCTCCCCACCCCCTCCTTCCACTCCCCTGTTGCTAACCTTCCATGTGACCTCCATTTCTGTGGCTCTGCTCCTGTTTTAGGTGACCGCTTAGTCTGCTTTTGTTTTAGGTGTGGATGTTAATAACTGTGAATTTGCTGTCCTTTTACTGTTCATACTTTTTATCTTCTTTTTCTTAGATAAGTCCCTTTAACATTTCATATAGTAAGGGCTTGGTGATGATGAACTCCTTGAACTTGAACTTATCTGAGAAGCACTTTATCTGCCCTTCCATTCTAAATGAAAGCTTTGCTGGATAGAGCAGTCTTGGATGTAGGTCCTTGTGTTTCATGACTTGGAATACTTCTTTCCAGCCCCTTCTTGCCTGCAAGATCTCTTTTGAGAAATCAGCTGACAGTCTGATGGGAACTCCTTTATAGGTAACCATCCCCTTATCTCTTGCTGCTTCTAGAATTCTCTCCTTCATTTTAATCTTGGCTAATGTAACTATGGTGTGCCTTGGTGTGTTCCTCCTTGGATCCAATTTCTTTGGGACTCTCTGAGCTTCCTGGACTTCCTGGAAGTCTATTTCCTTTGCCAGATTGGGGAACTTCTCCTTTACTATTTGTTCAAATAAGTTTCCCACTTGTTGCACTTCCTCTTCCCCTTCTGGTACCCCTATAATTCGGATGTTGGAATGTTTAAAGATGTCCTGGAGGTTCCTAAGCCTTTCCTCATTTTTTTGAATTCTTGTTTCTTCATTCTTTTCTGCTTGGTTGTTTGTTTCTTTCTTCTGCTCCACTCCATTGATTTGAGTCCCAGTTTTCTTCCCATCACTATTGGTTCCCTGTGCATTTTCCTTCATTTCGCTTATGAACACCTTCATTTGTTCATCTAATTTGCAACCAAAATCAACCAATTCTGTGAGCATTCTGATTACCAGTGCTTTGAACTGTGCATCTGATAGGTTGGCTGTCTCTTGCTTGCTCAAAAGTATTGGTTCTGGGGCTCTGAGCTTTTCTTCTGTTTGAGTCATTTTTGGTCAGGTGGTGCCTGTTATGTATGAGGGGCGGAGCTTTAGGTGTTCACCAGGGTGGGGCAGCCTAGTCACCAAGTTGTGACACTGTCTGTGGGGGCGGGGTCAGAGAGGGAACAATGGCACCTGTTCCGCACTCTCTCGAATCTGCGTCCCCTCTGTTGCCTCCCACAAGCAAACTGGGCCCCCCGGTTCTGGTTCCCAGGTGGGAGGGCCTATGCACACTCCGGGACCTTGCGGGTCTCCCCAGTGACCTCTCCTGTGAGGCTGGGAGCCTCTCCCAGCACCTTTTCAATCAGAGTTTTTAGGCTTTATTTCCCATCACTGGGGCCCTGGGCTGTGCGGTTCGTCTGACTGCCTGCTCTTGCCTAGTTTATCTGCATGCAAATGTGTGTCCACGGTTGGCCAACTGCCCTGCGTGCCTTGTGTGCTCTGTTCATCTCCTCCCTGTGTCTGGGGTCTGCAAGCTCCATGCCACCTACGCCTCCCGGTGCTCCCTAGCCTGGCAGCCGCCACATTTTCCTGCCGCTTTCCCTCTCCGCCGGCTGCTGACTCTGCCCCTCTTACCAGTCTGGTTGAATGGTTGTCGGACTTCCGTCGTTCAATTTTCTGTGTTCTGGTTGTGTTATTGTTTATAAATATTTGTTGTCCTTAATCTTGGTTGTGAGAGGAGGTACAGTGTTTCCACCTACGCCTCCATCTTGGCCAGAAGAACTCCCTTCTGAATTTTTATCTACCACACATGCATGTGGGACCAGGCCATTCCTGGTGTGTGCCCCTCCTACCAGTCTGGATGGTTGTGGTTTCTTTAATTCTGTAGTTGTCATACTTCTGTTCAACTTGATTTCTGACAGTTCTGAGCAATAGTTGTTCTATTTTTTGGTTGTAATTTTGATGTGGTTGTGTGAAGAGGTGAGTTCTTCATAAAACAGATGCCCTGGAGATCTGAGTGACTTCCCAACATGATGCAGGGCACAGATGATCCCATTCTTTCCTTTCTAACTTCTGCTTCTTTGTCTGTCCTCTGGAGTCTCTATGGAAGGCAGATCCCCCTGGAAAACAGCACACGGGCTGAGAAGATCCCTGGTTTGGGTCTCAGACCTCCTGGACTTGAATCTTAGCTCTGCCACTTGTGACCTGTATGACCTCAAGCATGTTGCATAACCTCTCTCTGTTTCCTCATCAGTAAAATGAGATTCATAGCACCTTATTCTTACTAAGTTTTTTATGAAGATTTGGGGTAAGGAATGTAAAGTACTTGGTATATATGGTAGAGTCATTTTATAGTTATTATCATATAAAGGAAAGTTTCCCTGAAAATAATGCTATGACAATAAAAACTACGATACCCCTAACACCCAAGTTCAAGATGATCCTGGGGGTAAAAAGAAGAGGTAAAGCAGTGCAGGAGCTGTCAGATCATTGCACATCAGCTGAGATCTGTTCAGAAGTGCCCCACCCCAGACCTACTGTATCACAGTCTCCATTTTATCTTGATCCCTGGGTGATGCTTTTGCACATTAGAAATGGAAGAAGCATTGTTGTTAGATATTTCTTCTTCCTCTGCTCCTCTAATTTCTTCCTCTTCCACCCAAGACTGGAGGACCTTGTCATGCAAGTGAGCTGTAAACTTCTTTTCTTGAAGCAGTACACAAATAAGGATAATAACAAAAAGTGTAATAGTGAACATGTGCCATGGTCTGTTGTAAACACTTGACATGTATTAATTTAATTCTCACAACAGTACTATGAAATGGGTATGGTTATCATCCCATTTTACAACTGAGCACATGGAGGCACAGAGAAGTTAAGTTACTTACTAGGGGTTATATAACCAGTAAATTCAGGTTATGGGACTACACCTCAGGCATTTTGACACTGTAGAGTCCTTGCTCTTAACCATCATGGATTCCAGCATCTCTTTTCTGTCACTCCACCAAATCACGGTTGAACTGAAACATGTGATCCAAACAATGATGCACTCTTTTGTTCCCTCTAGGCAAATATTTTGCCCCTAAACTTCCTTGAGGCCATCTGGATGTGAATGTAGGAGTATAAATTCACAAACCTTAATCCACTCTCACTGCTTCTGACAGAGTTCAAAGTTCAATTTCTTCTTCCTAGACTTAGGTAGTAACTTCTGCAGCTGACTTGCTGCCCGTGGTCTTTCTCCCACACCAGGCTATTCCAATACTATAGCCAGCATTATTTTCCTAAAGGGCAGCTTGGATCACCAGTTCCTGTGTCAAAACTTGAAAAGCTTCTGCATTTGAATATAATCCACCTGCCTCTACTTGAGATTCCAGTTTCCTCCTAGATCATGCCTTTCCAAAACTATTTCCACCCGTCTTTTCCAACACATACAAACTCACAGAGTGACCAGCTATACGCTCGGTCTTGGGGGCCATCCCTTTGTTTCCCTCTGGAATGCCATTTCCCATATTCCCACTGTCTGAGCCAGCCTCAGGCCCCCCACAGATACTGCATTCTCAGTAGACGTTTCTATGTGTGCAAAGCCAAGATTTATCTTTCCCCCCGTTTCTTGTCATCTCTGTGCCTTACAGCAATATTTTGCATTAATATTGGGTACATGCCCTGTACTAGGCTAGTTAAATGTTCTTTGAATAAAAATATTGACCACAGGTAATGAATTCTACTTAATCTACTTTCATACTTGGCTTCCACAGGCACATTTATCCAGCTCTTCCTATGGATTACCTGGCATTTAAGAAATTATATGGTGACATAAGGGGAATTAGTAGAAGTTCCCCTTCACCCTGCAGCAGCTCATTCTGAGAAATCTGACTCACTCACTGATTTTCAACAGACATGAAAATGTGTCTTGCATGAATAGTGATGAATAGCTTTGTGGTAATTCTTCCCCATTCACCTACTCTCTTTACACCTAAGTTTATTTTATACACACACATATGTTTTTAAGCCTACACTTAAAAATAGTTTGAGCTCCATTGTCCGAAGGAGCTCATTTTCCAAAATTATGTAAGTATACCCTTTGAAGAGACAGCTTACTTCTAGTTATCCTGGATATGTGCAAAGATTATGCTACAAAGATGTTCACTGCAGGGTGGTTTATGTTAGCTAAAATTTAAATATAACCTAAATGTCCAAAATGATAGTGATTAAATAAATCACTGTACTTATCTCTTATCAGTGTCTTATCACTGGCATGCATTAGGTAAAATGATATTGAAAATGTTTGTGGAAACAGTGTCATGATATATTTTTAACTGAACAAAAGTGTGTGAAAGAATAGAGAACCCCAAAATAGACCCTCACAAATATGTCCAACTGATTTTTGACAAAAATATGAAAGCAATTCAGTGGAGGAAGAATGGTTTTTTCAAAAACTATGCTGGAGCAGTTGAACATCCATAAAGCAAAAGATAAAATAAAATAGATAAATCTTGGCATAAACCACATACTTTATAAATCTATAATGAATTATAGGTTTAAATGTAAAATATAAAGCTAGAAAACAAGAGTAAAGCATTACAACATAGGAAAAGGCAAGAGTTCTTATATAGGCAAGTGTATGGATGATCCACAAAAGAAAAACTGATAGTTAGGACTTCACAAAATTAAAAAATTTTGCTCTATGAAAAAACCTATTAAAAGGATTGAAAATACAGCTGACAGGATGAGAAAGAGTATTTGCAAACCACATATTTAACAAAGGACTTGAATCTAGAACATATAAAGAATTCTCAAAACTCAGCAAGAAACAAAGAATTTAAAAAGCTAAAAATCAAATTAGAAAATGGGGAAAAGAGATGAAGAAACATTTCATTTAAGAGGAGATGACAAGAATATGAAAAGATTGTCAACATCATTAGCCATTAAGTAAATGCAAGTTGAACCCACAATGAGATGCTACTTCATACCTAGCAGAATAGGTACATAAAAATTGATAATACCAAATGCTGGTGAGGACACAGAGAAACTATATCACCTGAACATTACTGGCTAGAATGTAAAATGGTACAGTCATTTTGAAAACTAGTTAGGCAGTTTCTTAAAAAGAAAAAAAAAAAACTAAACATGCACTTACTATACAGCCCAGCAATTACATTTCTGGGCATTTATCTCAGAGAAATGAAAACTTAGGTCCATACAAACATGTATATTATTGTTTATTTGTAATAGTCACAAAATGGGAAAAAATGAATATCCTTCATTGAATGAATGATTAAACAAATTATGCTACGTCCATACTTGAATATTACTCAGCAATATAAAGGAGTGAACTATTGACATATGCAGCCATTTGGATCCCAAGGGATCTATGCTGAATAATAAAAGCCAACCTCAAGAGGTTACCCATGCTTGATTCTACTCATGTACATTTGTGAAATGGCAAAATTATAGAGAGGGAGAATGGATTAATGGTTGCCAGGAGTTAGGAATGGGAAGGAGGAGTTAGAAATGGGAAAGAGGGAAGGAGAAGGGTGTGACTGTGAGTGGGTAATGACGGGGATCTTTGTCACGATGGAATAGTGCTGAATCTTGATTGGGGTATTGGTCACACGAGTCTACATGTGTTATAAGTACCTGGAACTATAAACAGTTACAAACACATAAATGAAAATGAGTATGTGTAAAACTGGCGAAGTCCGATTAAGGTCTAAAGATTGGACCAGTATCAGTTTACTGGTTTTGATATTATACTATAGTTATCTAAGATTGGGGAAAACTAGGTGAATGGTATATGCTACCTCTGCATACTGTTTTGTAACATTCTGTAAATCTATACATATTTTTTAAATAAAATGTTTAAAAAATATTTTATTGTACGTAGTAACTTGGATAAATTTCCAGGGCATTATGCTGAGTGAAAAAATTCTACCTCAAACTGTTCCATACTGTATGATTGCATTTATGGAAAGCTGTATATTGATTAGGTGATGAAAATATTACCAGGGATTCACAGGAACTTAACTCTGAGTTTCCCCTGGGAAAAATGATTCCATATTGGCTAATTCAATGTTTTCAGTGACTTTGTGGAATATAACTACCTTGAGTAACAAGAATCAACTATAGTTCTCACAAGAGCAGAATTATAGAGATAGAGAACAAATCAGTAGTTGCCAAATAGGGACAAAGAGGGTGGTGATGAAAGGGTAGGCCATAAAGGATTTCCATAGGGAGGTTTTGTGTAATGCAATAGTTTTGTACACAGATTGTGGTGGTGGTTGCACAAATCTATACATGGAATCAAACTGCATGAAAGTGCACACACATGCACATACATACATACATACATGTGTGTGTTTGCGGGTAAAACCCTGTGAATTCCGAACAAGGCAGAAGACAGTTAGCAGTATTTCACGAATGTTGAGTTCCTGCTTTTGATACTGTACTATGTTTAAGTAAAGTGTAACCATTAGGGGGAGCTGGGTGAAGGATAAACTGGACTGTGTATTATTTTTTAAACTTCTTGAAGTTTATAATTCAAAATTTTAACAGTCTACAAGACAATATGTGTAATATAATCACATATACAGAGTCTGGCAAAAGTAATGCTCCTGAGTGTGGTTGGTAGGGTACGTGAGGGCCTCACATGAGATGGACAGCAATTTGAACATTTCACCTAAAACGTCATATGGTGTGCTTGGGTGTGATATTGTTATGTCACAGAATTGCATGCTTATGCTTTTGTAATAAAGGATTTTTATGTAATAAAAAAGGGAATTATTTGTGCCAGACCCTGTATGTTATTTTAAATTGACATCAACTTAAAATTTCAAGCCCTATTTTCTGATCAACATAAAAGTTTAGGTAGAAATACCAAACTCATCTGGGATGAATTCATTGTGAGGCATGATAGGGTCAAAGTATCTTTCAATATAGATTTTGACTTGACTAAAATTAAATTTAACCAAGATTTAGATTTAAATTTTACAAATATAGAGATAATTTTTAATGTAGCATAAATTTAACCTGTTTTTTAATAAATCTGTGATCAATTGTAAATATTTGATAGTTTACTTTCACATAATATTTAGTTAATTGGGAATATTTGAAGTTTATTTACCACTTGAGTGTATGCAGCAGATTAGCTTATTTTCTAATTTAAAATATAATAAATGATTTAAAATTTTAATTTTGAGTTTGAGAGTAAATAACTTTATTAAGATTATACATATTATTGGAATGTTTAAGAAAACTTGAGATTCATCATGTTTAAAAGTTTAATATAGTAGATTTATAAAAGGTAATTTAAGTGTTCAGGAAGATTTCTTACACAATTTAAAGTATTTAAAATATCAATTTCATCCAACATATAACATAGAGTAAATTTATAAGTACATCATAAAGCTTATGGAAATTTAATTAATTAAATACTTTTTAAAAATGATAAAGATGTATCAGTAGAATAATAAGATTTGAAGTAAAACTTAAAAGCTTAAGGAAAACTGGCTTTATGAATGTGTGACTTTAATAAAAGGAATAATAATATTTTTAAAGTAATAAATACCATAATATTTTCTTTTGTGTGTCCTCAAAAATACCCAAATCTCATGTCTATACTATAGGATACACATACTCATTTCATTGGTATGTAAGCATTTCCAAAAAAAATATGAGTCTGTGTAGTAACATGGAAAAATGATGGTAATAAATAGCAGGAAACAAAATAACATAATGTTATTTAAATTTGAGTACAGCAGATTAGGTGCAACCCCCTTTGTTTGAACTATTCTATATTGATACCAACACAGACACTGAATTTTCCAAGGACCCAGAAAGATGTCTTCTCAACTTTATTTAGTAAGAAGGTATACAGGCCAGAAAAAAGTTTTGAAAAGGAGACTTTGCTCCTTACCTTCTTCTAGAAATGAAATGGGATGAGTTTGGTGTCAGAACTGTATTCGAATTCTAGCCCTAACTCTTTCCAGCCTTACCAACTTGAATGAAAGTCACTCACTCAGAACCTCTGTTTCCTTTTCTGTAAAATGAAAATAATAATACCTGCCCATATAAAAGTGTTTGTTACACAGCAGGCACTTAATTAAAGCCCCCACCCTTTTTTCCCTTTCAACTTTAGGGTGTCATGAATCTCCTACCTGACCGTGCTTGCAGCTCGGGACAACACCTCTGGTGACCCTGGTAAAGTGGTTGTGTGTTTCTGCGTGTGCATCTCACCCTTGGTCTTACTACTCTTCGATTTCATTTTTCCTGTGCCTTAGTGTCATCTGTTAAATGTATCTCTTGCTTATGTTTATGTCTGGGTCCACCTTAAATCCTATGTGAAAGGTGGGGATGGGGAGGTACTGAATAAGTATTGGTTTGTTTCTTTCCCCTCCACTGTGGGTGAGCAGACACCAAAAGAGCTCCTCCCTTCCTCTCTTGGCAGTGGACAGATGTTTCTGGGTTTATGAGAGCCCACCAACCCACAGAGTGCTGTTTAGAGTAAGTCCAGTAAAGAAGTGGCAGCCGAAATCATCTAATACGTTCAGCACTTCATTCCTCTAGTGACTATCAGTTGCTCTGTGTAAGGCTCGCAGTATATTCTTAATCCTCAACTGGATTTCACCCGTCATCCAGCTGTTTTCTGCTTAGGGAATTAAAGTTGATGTTTGCAAGTAACTAAGCAAAGTACATTTAGAAAGAAAATCTGTATTTTAAAGGAGGTGTATGATGCATTTCAAAAATAAGTAAGTGTTCCAGATTACAGCCTGTTTTTTTGGTTCAGTCTTAGCAGTTAACTGTAATATATTGTTAAGTTATTGGTCAGATCTTTTTTTCCCCCATTGCAAAGCACTATCATTGAGATTAAACTCCTATTCTCTAAACTTTAAGAATGAAAAAAAATATATAAGGGGAATGAATGGTAATGGAAAAATACAATAAATATTACATTTAATAAAGAATGAAAAAATATGCAAATAAAAAACATTTTCTGTTGTCTCAAGTGGGATAAGGATATGTGTGCACTGTGTATGTTTTTAAAAACATTCCACCTGGTCAAAATGCTTTCAAAGGAGAAAGAATAACTGATGCTTCTTGTTGAAACCAGAAAGTATTGTGATTGCACTGAAAAGCATGGCCCCTCTTGAAGTTTAGTTTTTTACTTCCTTTATTTGAGTATAAAGTGAAAAGGAGGTTTCTCTAAGATGTCCTAATAGAAGCTTTTGAATGATGTGCAGAGATAACATTGAGGTGAATAGAGTCCATCAAGATTTGCCAGAAGTATGAAATAATTATGGAAAGGATTCCATTAGAGACGAAAGCTACCTAGACTAATAGAGACAGAAAAGGCTGACCCCTTTCTGGTTCTTAACTTTCTCTAATGGATGGCCTTAAGTTGAAATCAAGATTCAACTGGATCATTGATTCATAAAAGAAAAATATTGAGATAGTGGCATATAAGCAAAAGCTGGAGAAATGGTCAGATTTATCTTTTATTTAAAGCTTGGGATGAAATGTATTTTTATTATTTGCTGAGGTTTGTTTGTTTGTTTTGAGCTCATAGGAATGGAAGCTAAACAATTGGATAATTCTCATGAAATAAATAATAGTTTTAATAAAGAAAACAAAGGCTGCCTGTAGTAAGTACAGCATCAACTCAACACAAAGAAATCTACAAATTTTTTTAAAAAGCTGCCATTATACATTATCTATTAGATAAAGCAGAGTGTTCTTTGGCTAGTAATTGATGTGTGTCAAATTCTGCATTTTCCAACGCATACTTCAATAACACACAAACATGCACACACGCACACATGCACACATACCTAGCTAGAGTAAAATGGGTCAAATACCTGAAATTATCTGAAATCCCCTCTGTTGGCTGAAAGCAGTAACTGATGGCTTTGCCTCTAGTTGTTGCAAAGCGCTTCACTGCAGCTGGGTAAAAGTGTTCTGAGTGTCAGATTGGTAATTAGCTGGTCTGTTATGGAGGGAAAATTGCTAATAATAAGTAAAGGTACTGCCATTGTCTGAGCATAGGATCAGCTGAAGTCAAGGATGTCAAGGAGAGATGTGAAATTGTGGATGAAGCATTTTGATTGTCATTTCAGTTAATATTAGGTTGCTCCTGAGAAGCAAGATGAGCTGAAGTGGCCAGCAATATGAAAGTGGAAATAAAAAAGTTACTTTAAAATATAAAACATAGCAACTGAGATGAATTTTAAAATGCTGTATCATTTAAGTGGAAATTTCAGTATATTCAATATATTGGTGAAAAACTAGATCATTAATAAGTTGTATTAGTACTCAAATTAATACCTGAGAATATAGGAAAATTGAGAATACAGTTAATAAATCTCCTTTCTTGAGAATCATATACAATTGATGTAATTTTACACTGAGGATAATAAATAATTCCACAATAATTGATTCAGGCAATTCTCAGTACATGTCTATCAAGATTTTCTAATTTATCTCATTGAAAACTATAAATATTTTAAATTATCAAATAAAGTTGGTTAATTCATCCAAAATATTAAATAAATCAATATACATACAAACACATATAATATGGAGTATAATCATATATGGTTGAGGTTTTATTAATAAAATAAATGTTTAATGAAATATAAAATAATTTCTTTTAAATATAATATAGTCCTAAATGTTATTCTGAAGTTTTCAATTTCAGAGTAACTTTTGCCTATTGTGTGTCTGTATTATGTTTGCATGGTTATACTTTCAAAATGCTTTCATATTATATGTTTTTCAACTTCCTCCATAATTTTATGAAAATTAGATAAATATTATTAGTAGTTCCATTCTATAGAAGAGAATACTGAGACTTAGAAGGTTCAAGGAAACAATTTACCCCAAATCACACAACAACAAACTGACAGAGTCTAGAATCAAATCCGTCTTCTGATGACTCCAAAAAGTGTGGGATGTGGGTATGGGTTTCCATGTAGGAAGGACACATGGTTATTGTCATTACTCCTCATATTTGAAGATGCTTATGGCCTTTGTGATAGAGTGATTGTCTCAGTGACAGGAGCAGGGAGGAGGAAGAAGAGAGGAGAAAGGACTCACATACGTGGACAACAGTGTGGTGATCACACGCAGGAGGGGGCATGAGGGGACTAAATGGTAATGGAAAATATACAATAAAAATTTTAAAAAAAGAAGTGTGTGTCTGTGTGTATGTGTGTGTGTATATATAAATATATATATGTATATTTATATCCATATATCCATCCAGTTTCCACAGTCCCTATTTGGTGAATGTTTGACTATTTGCTTGTAAGATGTTTTTGTGTTTTGTGACTTATTTGTATGCCTTTTGGACTACATGACAAAACGAGACACTACATCGTTGAAAACGAGACACTACATCGTTGAAAAAAAAAGGAAATTGTTATCCAATGAAGACTAAGTTATTTGCAAGAGAGGATCTCAAGTATGGCTTTTAGAGCACACCACTGGCTGAAATTAAACTAGAATGGAGGATACCAGGAATTGATAGTATTAGGAAGTTTAATAGCAAAGCTACTGAAACATATATATAGCTATATATTGAAACTATATATACCATTACTATATATATAAATTATGTGTATATATACATATATATGTAGATAGATAGATAGATAGATAGATAGATAGATAGATATTAGAAAATGAGGTCAGAAGATTTACTATTTAATTGTGTTTTTTTTTGCTTAAAAATCTCATTTAGCCCTGGCTGGTATGGCTCAACTGGTTGGGTGTTGTCCCACAGACTAAAAAGTGGCAGGTTCAATTCTTGGTCTGCACACATGCCTAGGTTGCAGGTTCAATCCCCAGTTGGGGCATGTATGAAGGGAAGCAAATTGGTGTTTATCTCTCGCATCAATTATTTCTCTCCCTCTCTCCTTCCCTTTCTCAACCCTCTCTCCCTTTGTCTCTCTCTGAAAGCAATGAAAAAATGTTCTCTGATGAGGATAAAAAAATAAAGTAAAATAATAAAAATATTTTTCAAAATCTCTTTTATATCTGACTCATGAATAGGAAGTGTGCTCTACACTATGCTGTAACTAGGAATGTCTGGATGGACCTTTAAGTATGGAGAATACAATTATTTCCTGATTCTACATAGTAGAATTTTATATTTATAAGTTTAAAGTGTCTTAATGGGCTAGGGTAATTTGTAATTACCTCTTAGGAATGTCTTTAGAGGCAAATAAATCAGTGATTATGAAGTGTCTTCTGCAGATTTGACTCTTGCCATGAGGGAGTGACCCACGCTAAGTGCCCAGCAGCTTACCTCTACATCAGAGTTCATAAATTGAGGATTTATCAACAATCTGTGGATAGTGATAAGAAAACATTGAAATGCCTACTCAGCTATTTGTATTATAATGAGGATTTTTGGAAAGAATGTATCATGCAATATAGTTATAAATAAGGCCCTTCCCTCCCCCCACTTCAAATTGGTTTACAACTATGATTTGCTTGCAAGGCAAATCCTAGTGGAGTCAGAATATTTAAATATTAGGTGTTTCATTTGTTGACAGAACTGATCAAGTCCAAATATTATTGTTGGTTTTGTAGACATCACTGATGAATAATTTGGAAGGAAGAACACTTGAGTATGAATGTTCTGGAAATGCTGAAATGTTTTAAATATATATCAAATATAAATCCCAGTAATTGTACATTTAAATTATATTCTGGACCACACACACACACACACACACACACACACACACACACACACACACACACACACCAGTTCTTTTCTAATGTGTTTTTCAGGTTTCCAAGTAACTGTAATATGGTGAACGGGTAGCCTGACTAGAGTGAGTAAGTTCAAAGTGATTAAAATACATAGAGCAACAGGCCTACCAATGAGAGTGTGTTGTTTTTTTTTAACATGAATGGGATTTTAGATTTCCCAGACGTATAAGGGATAATGACACAGATTACAGATTCTGATAGTCCAAATTTCATTTCAGTCAATAGGCAATAATATTTATGTAATAAATTACACCAGGCTAACGTTATGGGTAAACTTTAGGGTACAGAGTTATAATATATTCTACATAGTAAAAAGGGAAACAAGGCATTTGGGCTTTTGATGAAATTACCACTGTGAGAATATTTTTAGGGCAAGAGTTTAAAAATATTGACATTTTACTAGGTTCCTTTGCTATTATGTAGCTAAGGATATTTAGAATATATAGAAAATGTCCAATTGAAAAACTCCTGAAGAAAATCTGCAAGCTTAGTCATCTCCTCTTCGTACATGGTTCAAGGGGGCGCAGAGGAAGGGAGGGAGGAAGGTTCATTTAAGTTCAAATTAATAATAAAAAACAATTTTGGATTGGGTTTGCATTCCTCTGAAATGGAAAAAATGGTTCTTTTTTATATTTTACATAAAGAGAAAGAAAAAATCTCTTAATATTGTCCAGGATTGAACAGGTTCAGAGGTCTAAAGAAAGTGCTCATCCTCAAGTTAATAGCTTTACTGAAAATATCTTTAACTGGAAAAGTTTTAAATGCAATTTACATGGAACAAATCAGTTTTGGGTCTGAACATACTTTTCAATCTGAAGCAGTTTGCAAAATCCAACTACACATATCAGCAAAACATCTTATTTATTTTAGATAAGCATGGGCTTTTGCAAGTGAATTTTCCTTTAGAATGGGAAAATAGGGCCAATTTTTACTCAGAATTTTATATTCTTGTCATTATACCCTAAGTATTTGTTTTAGTTATTGTTGTTTTTACCTTGATTAAATGATTAACTTTATTTAGATTCTGTATGTCAGTGACCAGTCCCTGCCGCTCTCCAACATCTACCCTCGTCACAGTCTGCTTGGTTGAAGTCACATAGACTCCACAGCCAGTTCACCAAACGCATTTCTCACTCCTCAGCTTTCATTCTGAGTGACTAGAAAAGCAGCTGACATTTATTTGTTTTCCTTTATGTTTGTCTTTTGAGAGAATCAGTCAAATAGTGTGTGTGTAATTCGAGACTGGAGGAAAATGCCTTATTTATACCTATGGTGTACTCAAATCTCTTTGTTTTGTATCAACAAAGATATAGGTTACATAAATGTCAACATGTAAATAATTTGAAGTTTTATTTGAAAATGTTGATGTATGGAGATTGGGACTGTCATTGTGCGGATAAGAAAGTAAATAAAGTATTTCCCATGATAGATGAAAATCTTAGTAAGACTTGAATTCCTGATTTTGTTAAAAATTATACACATTAGCATTTGGTACACAAATGCTGTCCAGGCTATTCTCAAAAAAATGGACACTCTCCTAATTTTCCGATGAGATGGCCAATGGAGGATTACTCTCTGCATCTCAGGAAGGATCAAACACTGGATATTTCTTTGGTTTGGTGCAAATTGAAGCCAATAAACTAGACAAAAAAAAGTTCCAAATTTCCTTTTAAACTCTTACATCTCTAGTAAGAGTTTACCTTTCTAGTTTTACCATTGTTTGAAACATTTAACATTTTGTCACATATTTAAATTACTGATCGGCTACTGGGTCATTTTCTTTATAGGATATCATCCACTGTTTGTAAATTATCCATGATCCATAGAAACTTGGGACAAACAGTCAAATGTATGTGGGAATTGGAAGAAGGGAGTTCTCTTTTGCTATAGACACCACTGCCTCTGTTTTATGTCATTTACTTCATTTAACGCTTCAAAACTGATCTTTTTTCTGTTCATGATTTTCCTGCCTGTTTTGTATACCTAGTAAGTAACAAGTAATGTCTTAAATTACTTACATTAAATTAGATTTACTGTAAGATTTGGAAATAACTTTCCATGAAAAATAAAGTTGTTATATTTTAAAAGTCATTCTTGAAAAATGATAGCCAGAGGAGTAAAAACAAATTTTTAGACAAATATAAATTTCAGGATGAAAATTTGCTAAACCAGTAGAATAGTGAGAATAAATTTATTTAGTGACATATAGCAGTAAGAAATATTATGGAATTACAAAATTTAACCTTAAACTTGATTTATTTCAACACCCCTATTTATAGATGAAAAAACAAAAAACTCCAGGAGTTTGGTGCCTTGCCTAAAATAACACAAGTGACCAGGAGAGTTATCTATTCATTATTCTACAAATATTGTTGGATTACCTAATGTATGTTGAATATGGTGACAGATCCAAAGATTAAAAAGATCCAGACCATATTTGATACTCATAAGAAATTTATGGGGTAGCAGAGTAGAAAGGCACTTGAAAATAACTAAACTATGATGAGAATATGATTTATATCATAAGAGTGATACAAGTAAATAGGAGTTCTGGGATTTGGGAGAAAAGGCAAATTTCAGAACTCAAATATTCTTTTTTCCTGACTTATCTCTACCCCCACTAGAGTATAAACTCCATGAAAGCAAGGACCTTCCCATGGCTGGTAAGGTGTTTGGAATACGGTAAACGATCGATCAGCGAATGAACAAATGAATGTTCTTTCCATACTCTAATGCTAACTCTTAAAAGTAGCAAGTATGTATGTTTCTGCTAGAAAGCATTTATCCTCCTCACAATAATTAGCTCTGTTCTCTCATTGACTATCCTGTGTTTAATACTGTTCTGGTCATCTGCTAGAGTATAATATTTCTATTTTATCATATTTAAGTAATAAAGTAAAAAGGCTCATATTTATCTTTCAGCTTAAAATATGTAATTTACAAATTATTCATTCTAAAGTACGGAGTTTAAAAACACGGACAGAGTGAGTCCATTGTTTGTAACATATTGCCAGCATGTATAACATGTGTCTTGTAACTAGGAAGATGGCTTTTTTTATATAATAACACTTGAAAAAATTGGCCACTTTCCATTGTGAAAATTTTGGCTTCTAGGATATAGATTACTATTTAAACATGCACATGTACATGCCCACAGTTAAAAAACTTGGAAGGATTTCTAATTTTTTTTAAAAAGTGGACATTATTACATGACTATGCAAAAAAACCTCCTAATACTTTTAGATACAATCATTCCAGTTTAGAGACAGGGAAGAAAGCAAAATGAAATGTCATTTCTAGGTCATGCATTTCAGTGTAAAGGACTGGAACGACTTAAAAAGTGTTACAACCTGTTTGGGTCTCCACGTGTAAAACAAAACAAAAAACAGAAAAAAAAAACATGTTGAATTCAGGCATCGGTGCTTGTTCTAGCCAGAATGCTTTAGATGGTTTTTCTTTGATTTCTTATTTACTGTTGTGCAAACATATATGCTTTATAAATTTGTTTAGAAATTTTTATGAAAACCACTTTACATATCATATTCTTGTTGAAGAATATAAAGAGTATTTCTTGCAAAAATATGACAAATAGAGCCATATTTTTGATAGTTTCATGTAACATTATTTACACTAAGTTAAAATATATAGATAATGTCTTCTTTTTACTTTTCTTGGATAATATTCAATTGTAGGAATATGTTAAAATTGGGAGGCCATTAGCTAGATTTTATCTCTGAATTATAAAATATGGAATAACATATAATATGTTATAATCAAATTGGAATTCTGGGTATATGTGATCATTTGATAGAAAATAAATTTTCTTGCCTTTACCAGAAAGGAGGGGAACATTAATTTAAATTTAGGGAAGAGTTAATTTGGATAATTATAGATCTCTTTGGTGTTCATATGTTGTGGCTTTCTTGAATAACATGACTATTTGGGTGTAAATGTGGAAATGTCATATACAAGCATCCATAGAAAAACTGACTGAAAATAAAGAAACAAGTATGTATTTGAATTTAGGAAATAATAGAGATGATATAACATTTTATTTTGAGAAGTGCACATTTAAAAAATATTCAGAGAATTTATTTTATGAAAAGTACTCCAGCACTTTTTGGCAATTTTACTGTTTACAGATTAAATTTTGAAAATATACAATTACATGTGGCGATTAGAGTAGTCTTGTATCATGAAATATGCAGTAATTTGACCCATTCTGTGCTTTAAAATAACCTAATCATAATTTTAAGACTTTTTAAAAATAACATTTGATTTAGTTAATTGTAAATTATTATTACAACATGGAAAGAAGTTATAAAGTCCCCTAGTGCTGACAATACTGTTTAAAAGAAGAACAAGAACAAGGAGAACAACAAGAAGCAGAAGCCAACACAGCCAATGTAATGCCCAAGTATGTGTTCCTAGTAGTGGAATTAAATATTTTAAATTATGCTGGTTTGTGACTTAGTATTTAGCCTATGCAGTCTAGGGAATGTGCAGTAAGTAAAAATTGTATGGCACATGCACGAAAATGTTCTAATACTATAGAAATAACTGTTTAACATTTTATAATTTTCTAAAGAACAGGACACAATACATCTTCTGGTTACAAAACAAAAGTCTAATAAATGTACCTTTGCATGGCTGACTTTGAAGTCCTTATAAATGAGCAATGCATTTTGCATTTTTTGGTCATTTTCCCCAAGTGCCTTTCAGTTGTAACAATCTGAGTTCAGTTTCCTAAGAAGCCCCTCTTTCTCATTTGTCACATCTAAGAGGTTACAGAGTATGTTTAAACAGATATATTTTCTTTTCGTCTAACCTTGTCTGGAAGATATAGGAAAACTAATTTGCCTTATTTACATATGGCACAATCTATCCAGTATTCAAGGGTTTGTCAGAAACAGGAACCTTGTGCATTTCCATGGTAACCGATGGCATGCTGACAGTATCTGGCTTGTTGCAGCTTCGTCTAGGCAGGCCGGCAATTAATCAGCCATCTACATGCACAAAATTCTTTGTGAGTGAATGGCAGCGCGCCTCTGTAGTGCTGTCTGTGCTTTTACAATTTTGTATTCCTGCCGGGCAAAGTACTTTTTTGTCTCTTCTATTCATTTTCCATAGCTCCCAAAAATGTGCTAGAAAAGCGTGTGAGGGGGTGGGGAAAAGGGAAATACATCTACCTGTAATTTCAAAATGACATTATTTCTTCCTAGCATCAAATGTGCCAGGGTGTGTTTCTTTCTTTTATTCCATGCCTCATAGTGGGTTTGCCTTTTATTTTTTTCTGAGTTTTCTTGGGATTGTGCTACATAGTCCCCTAATCTGTGTCTCAAGGTCCTTTATTGTTGGTGCAAGTAGGGCATACCTACTAAAGCAGGTCTATGCATAAATCAGGGCTGGGCCTGCGTCGTGCAGTGTGGAACCTACACGTCCTTTTATATCCTTTATCTAGTCCCATCCTCTCAGCTACTTCGAATGGATGTTATTCCCATTTTGCAGACTGAGATGTGAACAATTAGATAATTCCACTGGCTCTCCATGACAAGTGTGGGATAGAAGGTTGTAGTGCTCTTGCCACTAGTGTGCCAGTACCGACGCTGAGACAGTGCCAGTTCCCCTATATGTATAGTGATGTTTTAGGGTCCAGGAATCACTATTACTTTACTTTAATATCCTGGAGTTTTCTTCCTCTAAACGCAGTACCATTTAATTTATTTATTTGGAACCTTATGTTGCCTAGGATCTGGACAAGAGCATAAGGAAGGTAATAGTTTGGGCCTCACTGTAGGTGTGTTTGAATTTTGCCTACTACCCTACCTAATGTCACATCTGGGGAAGTTGCTTACCTTCCTTCTCTGTAAAGTGAAGAGAATGAATTCAGTTATCTTGAAGGGTCCACTCAGCACTGAAATTCTGAGACTGTTCAAATTTTCTAAAACATTATTTTAGAGAGCTCTAGGTAAAAATTAAGATCCACAATTCATTCAGTCTTTTGTCCTTCAAAGATGACAGAATGATTTGCATTGAATTAAATTGAATACAATTTTTTGCAAAAAGATAAAAGAAAGATTTTATATCTGGGTAGCTGACAAATTTTAAAAGGTCGAAGTTCACTGAAATCAGATGTGGACACTGGCTTTTCCACAAAATCCACAGAGTAAAAATGTGATCATCTTCAAACTCAAGTTCAAGCAAAATATATAAAGAAAATTACAAGTATGTTGGGGCCTAAAGATAAGTTTCTAAAAAGTTTCATGCATTAAAAGAAAAGTTTTTGTTGGGGGAGTTTCGATGGAGGAAAATTAAACTAGCAGCAAGGGTATTTATTCATAGAGTGGAGGGAATTAAAGTAAAAATACATGTAATTTTTAATATTCTCTGTAAATCTAACATCAGTGTATTAGTTTAAGAATGCATATTTAATTGTATAAAACATGTTATATGTGACTATTTTTTAATAAGTTCACTACTTTTATAAAATTTATTTCTTGAAGGAAGAATTACTTATATAATTTTCCTTTAAAATTAAAGCAAATTTTTAAAATAAAAATCTTACTTCATTTTGAAAGTAAATCCCATTTCAATAAGATAAGGTTGCTTGCTGGTGCAAATATTTTCCAATGTCTTTTTCAATTCTGTTTTGTTTTGTGAATGACAAAATGTCTAGTATAACTGTTTTCTTTCTCCAATTTTGTCTTTCTGTTGTTAAAAAAAGTTGAACTTTGTGCACAAATCTTTTCTTTTCTTCAAACTAATGGTTCTCCATCCTTTTTAAGTGCTGCAAACACAAGGGTTTCATTTGTTCTTTCATAACTCAGTTTCTCATACTTGTTAATGTGCTAACTCTAAGTAACACACTCAATCATATCCCATCTAACCCTTTAAACATTTTAAACCATCCTGTTTCCTCCCAAATTCAATTAAATTTGTCAATAATATTCTAGAAAAGAACGTGGTCATCCTTACATTTAAGTCTTTTTTCCCTCAGTTTTTTTCAACTCTTATGTTTACATGTTTACAGTTTACAGCTTATCTGTTTTTTAGTATAGTATGGCTCATCGTATGTGGTCTCATCTTCTCTGCGTTCATAGTGTTACCATGAGCTTTTGCATGTTCTCCCTGAAAGTTTTCACTGTTTCATATTGTCTTTTATCAAGGAGAGATTCTGTCACATCCTTCACTTAGTCATTAATCAAGTATTTAAAGAGTTCCATTACCTGGTTTTTGGAAATACACCAACAACACGAACACTGCCCTGCTCAATAATAAAAAGAATGGAAAGTCTTCTCTTTAGTAGAAATGATTTTCTTTGGTAACTAATATGAATTTCACAAATTAGAATGCATACAAAAATAGACTAGTTTCACATGTAAGTTTATATATACCTTACCTTTCTGATTTCCTAGGCTAACAATGAAGGTAATATTACTTAATTTAGAGTTTTCTTAGGATTAAATGAAGTGTGTGAGCCATCTCACTGATTTTACACATTCAAAAATGGTAGAAATATGAGGTATCTAAAACAGTTGGATTTGGTTTTGTTTTTTCTTCTTTTTTAAATTATATTTTATTGATGCTATTACAGTTGTCCTGATTTTTCCTCTTTTCCCCAATTCACTGAGCACCCCATTCTCTCAGGCAATCCCCACACCACTGTTCATATCCGTGGGTCTCGCATGTAAGGTTTTTGGCTACTCCATTTCATATACTTTACATCCTCATGGCTATTCTGTGACTGTCTCTTTGTACTTCTTAATCCCCTCCCCTCTTCACCCATTCCCCACACCCCCCTTCCATCTGGCAACCATCACAACACTCTCGGTATCAATGATTCTGTCTCTGTTCTTCTTGATTGCTTAGTTTATTTTTTTAGATTCAATTGTTGAGAGGTACATATTTATTACCATTTTATTGTTCATAGTATTGATTTTATTTTTCTTAAATAATACCTTTTAACATTTCTTACAAATATGGTTTGGTGGTGATGAACTCCTTTAGTTTTTTCTTGTCTGGGAAGCTCTTTATCTGCCCTTGGATTCTTGCCGGGTAGAGCAATCTTGGCTGTAGGCTCTTGCTTTTTGTGACTTTGAATATTTCTTGCCAATCCCTTCTAGTCTGCAAAGTTTCTCTTGAGAAATCAGCCAACAGTCTTATGGGAGCTCCCTTGTAGATAACTTTTTTTTTTTTTTTTGCTGCTTTTAAGATTCTTTCTTTAACCTTTAGCATTTTAATCATGATGTGTCTTGGATTGGACCTCTGCATCCATCTTGTTTGGGATTATCTGTTTCCTGGACTTGCCTGTCTATTTCCTTAGCCAAATTAGGGAAGTTTTCTTTCATTCTTTTTTCAAATAGATTTCCAATTTCTTGTTATTTCTCTCCTCCTTCTGGCATCCTTATGATGTGAATTTGAATCTCATGAAGTTGTTCCAGAGACCACTAATACTATCCTCATTTTATTGGATCCTTTTTTCTTCTTCTTGTCCTGATTGGCTGTTTTTTGCTTCCTTATGTTCCAAATCATTAATTTGATTTTCAGCTTCATCTACTCTACTGTTGTTTCCCTGTAAATTGTTCTTTATTTCAATTAGTATATCCTTCATTTATTACTGGATCTTTTTTTATGCAGTTGAATTCCTCACTTAAATCCTTGAGCATCCTTATAACCAGTGTTTTAAATTTTGCATCTGGGCCATGTTTCTGTGTCTCTTCAATTTGATAGCCTCCCTGTGTTTGTTTCTATGTATTAGGTAGAGCTGCTTTGACTCCATGTCTTGGTAGTGTGGCCTAATGTTGTAGGTCTTCTATAGGGTCCAGTCACACAGACTGTCCTATCACCCAAGCTGGGTACTTGAGGTGCATCCTTCATGTGAGCTGAGTATACCCTCCTCTTGTAGTTGAGCCTTGGCTGCTGTTGGCAGATCAATGGGAGGGCTTTACCCAGGCTAGTCAGCTGCAAGGATTGGCTATGACCACTGATCACCAACCTCCACCCTGCGTGGAGGATAAGCTGTGCAGGGACAGGGTGGTGGTTCTCTGACATGACTACCCCCTGGGTTTGCAGGCTCTACAGTTTCTTAGACAGTGCAGGGCAAGGTTAGCCCCTACCTGTGTTTTGCCCAGGGCCACCCTGCCTGAGCTATAAAGCAATCTGTGATGGCTGCTACTTGTGCTGGACTTGGAGAGTCCCAGACAAAGCCAAGCTGTGAATCTAGGCTGGCTGCTGCTAGTGCTGGTCCTGGGGCTCAGTGAGGCCAGCTGTTGCTTGTTTGAGAGGATTTAGGAAGTTGTGAAGCATGAGCCAAGACAGGCTATTCACATGGAAAAGCAGCTTTGGTGGGCCCATATGTTGGAAGGGGTGCAGTCTCAGGAATCTTCAGGGCTGGGCAAATAGTGTTAGCCAGGTTGATGGAGTCTCAGATGTGGCAATAGCTCACCAGCTCTATGTACGGAGGGTTCCAAAAAGGGACAATGACCTCTGCTCGCCTTGATTCCAGAAACTTAAGTTTCTCCCTGTATACCACTGCCATCTTTCAAGCTGCCACTGTGCTGCTGGAGCTCAGAGAGAGTGAGTCAGAGTAGGTGAGTCAATATGTGGGTTCTCCAAAAGGAGATCATTGTGGCTCCAGCAGTTTCTTCCATTCAGTAAATCCCCACTGTTTTTTGCAGCCAGAAATTGTAGGGACTTATCTTCATGGCTTGGTACCCTGGGCTGTGGGGCCAGTGTGGGGTTGTGACTCCTCACTCCTGAGATATCCCTCCCAAACCTTTATTCACCACACATGGATGAGGGACCAGCTCATACCACATCTGCACCCCTCCTACCTGTCTGGATGGATGTAGTCTCTTCAATTCCCTAGTTATCAGACCTCCATTCAACTCGATTTCTGATGGCTCTGAGTGATAGTTGATCTACACTTCAGTTGTAATTTTGATGTGGTTGTGGGAGGAGCTGAGGCATGTCTACCTACACCACCATCTCGGCTGGAAGTCCAACAGTTAAATTTGTATTTGAGATAGTAGATGAGTAAATGGAAGCTACACTAACTTCCTCCCAGGACCAATCTG
The DNA here is from genome assembly GCA_004027735.1 of Carollia perspicillata. Classification (NCBI taxonomy): domain Eukaryota; kingdom Metazoa; phylum Chordata; class Mammalia; order Chiroptera; family Phyllostomidae; genus Carollia; species Carollia perspicillata. The sequence continues at coordinate 8,076 of PVKM010002569.1, read as the reverse complement.
GAATTACAACTAAATAGTAGAGAAATCATCCTGAATAACCAACTGAACACTAGCTGGAAAGAAGCCTTATAACCAAGGAGAGACAGAAGAAACCACTTCACCACACCTGGTGGTGGCACCCCTGAGTGTGGAGGAGGCAAGAGAGGATTGACTGGGCTCCCATAGTCAGCAGCTAAAGTGCCAGAGGGATATTTCAGTGGCCAGGGGTGTTCCCCCTGAGAACTATGGGGACTAAACCCCAAGCTGGGCTTCCCAGCCTATAGCACCGATCCAATAAAGAACCCAGATAACATCCAACTGTGAAAAGCAGCAGGATTTATGTCTGCCAGGGAAACATTACTGGAGACACAGAGAACCTCTGAAAGGGGCAACATTCATCATTTCATTTGCAGCTGCTTTTCCTGGGCTCTGGCAGAGGAGGGGCAGAACAGACTAGAGACACATGAGGAAATTCTGGGCTTGGTAGCTCTGGGGAGAGAACTGAAACAATATCTGCCAGCATCCCTGTGCTGAGTCATTCCTCATGCACAGAAGCCATCTTTCTCAGGCAGAGCACTCCTCTCCAAATAGTGTCAGCCTGTGGGGAAGCAATAGCCCCACCCACAGGAATTACTCTGCCCTGCCTCGTGGTACTTGGGCCAAGCTACAGATTACTATTAAGGGCTTTATCATTAATTAGTTTAGCAACTAAGGCAGAAAATACAAAATAGCAGCCAAAATGGGAAGACAAAGAAACAGACCCCAAAGGGAAGAACAAGAGAATTCTCCAGGAGAAGAGCTAGATGAAACAGAGGCAAGCAATTTATCAGATAGAGAGTTTAGAGTAATGATGATAAGGATACTCATGACCATGAAAAAAGACATAGAATCTATAAAAAAGGACCAATCAGAAGTAAAGAATGCAATATCTGAAATACACTGGAATAAATTAACAGTAGGTTAATGAAGCAAAGGATTGAATTAGTGACATGGAAGACAAGGTAGGAAAAAACACCCAGGCAGAGCAGCAAAAAGAAAAAGGAATTTTTAAAAAATGAGGAGAGCTTAGGAAACATTTTGAACAACATGAAATATAACAACATCCACATCATAGGAATACCAGAAGGAGAAGAGAGTGAGCAAGAGATGGAGAACTTATTTGAAGAAATAATGACTGAAAACTTCCCTAATCTTTTGAAGGAAAAAGACATACAAGTCCAGGAAACTCAGAGAGTCCCAAACAAATTGGACCCAAAGAGGCCTTCACTGAGACATATCATAATTAAAATGATGAGACTTAAAGACAAGGAGAAATTCCTAAAACCTGCAAGAGAAAACCAGGTAGTCGAACACAAGGGAGCACCAATTAGACTGGAATCTGATTTTGCAACAGAAACATTTCAGGCCAGAAGGGAGTGATGTGAAATATTCAAGGTGATGAAAAGCAAGGACTTAAGAACCAAGGCTGCTTTACCCAGCAACACTATCATTTAACGTCAAAGGAGAGCCCTGACTGGTGTGGCTCAGTGGATTGAGCACCAGTGTGCGAACCAAAGTATCGCTGTCAGGTCATATGCCTGGGTTGCAGGCCAGGTTCCCTGGTGTGGGGTGGGCAAGAGGCAACCACACACTGATGTTTCTCTCCTTCTCTTTCTCCCTCCCTTCCTCTCTGTCTAAAAATAAATAAATAAAATCTTTTAAAAACCTCCAAACCTTTAAAATTGAAGGAGAAATAAGGAGCTTCCCAGACAAGAAAAAGCTAAAAGAGTTTGTTAAGACCAAACTGGTACTGCACCAAATGTTAAAGGGCTTGCTTGAAGAAGAAGGAGAAGTAGAAGGAGGAGGGGGGAGGGGGAGGGAGAGGGAGAAAAAGAAGGGAAAACTAACAATAAAATGGTGCTACATATCTATCAATCCTCACCTTAAATGTAAATGCTTAAATGGTCCAACCAAAAGACATCAGGTAGCTGAATGGATAAGAAAGCAGACTCATATATAGGCTGCCTCTAAGAGACCCATCTCAGATCAAAAGCTACACACAGACTAAAAGAAAGGGATGGAATAAGATATTTCATGCAAATGGAAAGAGAAACAAAACTGTATTGGAATATGCTACAAAACTACACTCCAGAGGCCAGTAAAACTCATTCTGTTGTATTTGATTTCTGGCTGTGTGATCTTCAACCTCAGTTTTTTCATCTGTGAAATCAAGAAAATAAATAAGATCTAGGTCAGCATCGTATGAAGTAAATTTTGAAAAATACTAAACCTAGGGTCTGGCACATAGTAGGAGCTCCAGAAATGTACTTCCTTTCACCTGGCTAGCAAAATATGTGACAGTATGGCATAATTAATGGCCATAGTTAATTGAATTAGGCAGATGTGAATACTAGGCATAATTAATGGCCATAGTTAATTGAATTAGGCAGATGTGAATAATAGCTATCTATTTTAGAGATATTACTTCTCATTTGTCCTTAGTCTCATCTTCTGAGAAGAGCTACCTCCAATAATTATGATTTAATTATTACTCAGACATAAAGCACCTTACTCAGTTCTCAGAACATATTAGATGTTCAATAAATTACCCTAATCGTGGACTTACTGTTTGTATAATATCTCCCCACCACAAGTTATTGATCAAGAGTACAGAAAGAAGAGAATATTTTCAGAAACAAAAAATGAAATAAAAAACTCACAGCAAAGCAAACAACCAAAAAACACTCATCTCCTTTCCTCAGAATGTTTTCCCCACTTTTGTTGTTTTTTCTCTAACTATCTCCCTGACCCTGGTGCCCCCCATAATCCTATTATGCAGGGCAGGATTCACCTCCCTTTACACCTAAGACCCTTTGTCATGTTCCCAAATCCAAGCAGAGGATGATTGAAAGATACACTGAAGGGGACTCCAGAGACCTGGGTACTGATTCTAGCTCCAGTAGCCACTAATTAGTAACTTTGGTCTTTCATTGCCCCTCTGAAGAGTTCAGAGGAAATCAGAGTTTCCTCAGTTCTAGTTTTGACCAGTCTAAGATAAAATGAGGAAAATAAGGACAATATTTTATGTAGCTAGAGCATTTTTATGTGTATAAAGTTGTACCTGCCCTTGTGTAGGAGAGGCTGCCCTTTATACTGAGATGAAGCTCTTCCCTTTTTGTTTCCAAATGCCTCTTCATCTATGGAATCACAGATGAATAGATGGTGGGATTTATGTGACATCCTAACTTGGCAAAATTAAAAGCTGGCAATCCTCCATCTTTCCCCATAAACATTGTAAAATCCAAAACTCTGGTCCTTTTGGATTAGTTAACTCTAAGGATTCTTCTCAATCTGACATTCAATTATTCTAATTAGAGTTCACCAAAATTGTGGATTCTTAAGTGGTTCCTTGGCTTCAGGATTAGAGAGGCAGCCCTCTCATAGTCTCAATGAAATCTGCAATTAGTTGTTCAGGGTTTTCCCCCCAGTGTCTTTGCTTCATTAATACAGAAGTATGGGCCTCTTTTGCTTTTAAGTCTATCTTTTTAGAGCAGTTTTAGGTTTACAAACAAAATTGAGAAAGAGATGTAGGGATTGCACATGTGTGGTCCCTTTGCAACCAAACATACATAGCCTCTTCCATTATCAACATTACTCACTAGTAGGGTATATTTTTTTGACAAGGGCAAATCTACATTGTTACACTATAATAACACTAAGTCCATAGTTTACCTCAGGTTTTACTCATTCCTCTTGGTGTTGCACATTCTGTGAGTTTGGATGAAATGTGTAACAACATATTTGCATTGTTAAAATATCATACAGAGTATTTTCACTGCACTAAAAAACTTTTGTGTTCTACTTATTCATCTCCCCACCCTCTACCTCTAGCAACCACCAATCATTTTACTGTCTCCATGGTTTTGCCTTTTCCAAAATATTATATACTTGGAATCATACAGTATGTAGTCTTTTCAGATTGGCTTCTTAGTAATATGCATTTCACTTAGTAATATGCATTTATGTTTCCTCCATGTCTTTTCATGGCTTAATATCTCATTTTTTAGCATTGAATCATATTCCCTTGTCTAAATATACCATAGTTTATTTATCCATTCACTTACTGAAAAACAAGATTGCTTCCAAATTTTGGCAATTATAAATAAATCTACTATAAATACACATGCACAGGTTTTTTGTGGGCATAAGTTTTGAACTCCTTTGAGTAAAATACCAAGGAGTACAATTGCTAAATTGTGTGGTAAGAGTATGCTGAGTCTTGCAAGAAATTACCAAACTTCCCTCCAAAGTGTCTATAGCATTCTAGTATCCTACCATTGATGAATGAGAGTTCTTACTGCTACACATCCTCACCAGAATTTGGTGTCATCAGTGTTCTAGATTTTGGCCATTCTAAAAAATATTTACATACCTTGTTTTCATTTGTATTTTCCTGATGACATGATGTGAAGCACCTTATCATGTTTTTATTTGCCATCTATACATCTTATTTAGTGAGTGTCTGTTAGGTCTTTGGCTTATTTTTTAAGTAGATAGTTTTCTTATTGTTGAGTTTTAAGAAGTTTTTTTTCTTTTTGCATATTTAGGTGACAGTCCTTTATCAGATGAGTCTTTTGCAAATATCTTCTCCCGTTCTGTGATTTGTCTTCTAATTCTTTTGATATTGTCCTTCACAAATCAGAAGTTTTTCACTTTAATAAACCCAGCTTATCATTTCTTTTATGGGCTGTGCTATTGGTGTTGTGTCTAAAAAGACATCACCATACCCAAGTTCATCTAGATTTTCTCCTGTGTTATCTACTAGGACTTTTAGTTTTGTATTTTACATTTAGGTCTGTGAACCATTTTGAGTCCATTTTTTTTGTGAATGGTTTAAGGTCTGTGTCTATAAGAATTATTTTTTTACATGCGGATATTCAGTTGTTCCAGCAGCATTTGCTGAAGTGACTATCTCTGTTCCATTGTATTACCTTTGTTCGTTTGTCAAAATCAATTGACTGTACATATGAGGATCTATTTCTTGACTCTGCATTCTCTTATTGACCTGTTCATCTATTCTTTTACCAATACCACACTGTTTTAATTATTGTAGCTTTATATAAGTCCTGAAGTTGGGTAGTGTCAGTCCTCCACATTTATTTTTTTCCTTCAATATTGTGTTGGCTATTCTGGGTCTTTTGCCTCTCTGCATAAACTTCAGAATCACTTTGTTAATATCAATAAAATAAAGTTCTGGGAGTCTGGGATTGCATTAAATCTATAGAGTCAGTTTTGCAAGAACTGGCATCTTGACAGTATTGGTCTTCATGTTCATGAACATGGAATATCTATCTCTCCATTTATTTAGTTCTCCTTTGATTTCATGCATCAGAATTTTTTAGTTGTCTTCATGTGAATCTTGTACATATTTTGTTCATGGAAAACTTTTGAGAAAGATAAACTTTATTTTTAAAAGTTGGGTTCTTTAAACATCCCATAATTTGTGAGAAATGTGTTAGTTTAGAGAGAAAAGGGCATTACCTAAAATTGTGTGAACAGGAAAAAAAGAATGCATGCCATTTGTTGCATTTTCATTTTACTCCACGCACTGCAAATAGCAGGAGAATTTTTTCATAGCATTTATAATAAATGAACTTGTACCTTACTAGCTGTGTAGTTATGGAGTGACCTTGGTAGATTTTAAGTTCCATGAGGGCAAGGATGATGTTGGTACATTCACTATGGTGTGGCTGGAGTATAGTACATGCTCCGCTAATGTAAATAAAAAATGATAAGTGCCATAAGAAAGGGATGGATCTCAAGTTCTATAGTGAGATCAGGGAAAAATATTTTAGAAGGAATAGCAGATAAACTAGCCTTAAGTTGTGGCTGTTACTTTGGCATACTGTTATGAAAAATTACATAGTGTTCAGTATAATTATAGAATTGAGCACACTTTAATGTATACTAGCCCTTTGAAAATTGGTGATCTCTGTATATAAGGCAGCTTCTAAATATTCTTTAAAATATAGACTTAATCAGATATGCTTACCCTAAAGCCAATGTAAGAAAAGAGTTTTCTCCATATAAAAGGTAATATGAGGAGAGGACTAGCTTGAGAGACCAGCAAACACAACCTCATTTTGATAAAGAGACTGATCGTGAAGAGAGTTTAAATAAGAGATAAAGGGTTCTGTGTCCATCTACCTGTAAAGTAATCGATGAAGTAGCAAACTTAGAGACAAATCCCAGACATGAGGCAGAGAGCCATGTCTAGGAAATAGGAAAGAGCTTTGCTATTAAATAGATTTGAGCTTTATCCTCAGCTGTATTATGGACTAGCTGGTAACGTGGGACATATTAGTTAAACTTACTAAGTCTCAGTTTATCCTTTAGTAAAATGAATATAATACTCTGTAGGATTTTCATGATAGATAAAAAATACGTAAAGGGGACTAGCACAGAATTTAAAACGCACTAGGCATTTTGGAAACACTTTTCCCTCTGCCCTTTTTTGGTCTATTTTATCTACTTCAGGTGTTGAGTTTTGCTCCTTTGCAGGAAGATACCTATTCATTGGCACCACAGAGGCTCTTTGTGTACCCCAAAATCTGGAAGCAAATATTTAAATGGAATGACAACACGAGTATAATAATAACACTAAATTAGCTTAATCTGCAGAATCAAGCCTTGTAAATTAAAGCTTGTAATCTTGACTTCTGTAAAATGCTTAAAACAACTTATCCATTTGTTCTGACTTCTCTGTTCTGTTTTCAAATTGAAAGATAATTAAAGGTCAAGTTTATAGCTCAGATGCAGATTACTTTATATCAAATTCTCTGTTTAAGTTGATAAAGTCAGCCAGGTCCTGGAGTGATGGAACAGACGTGTGAGAGGAGGCAGCTGGAATGACTGTGGAAGTTACATGGAGCAGAGACCAAACCATTTTCACTAGGTACTGAGAAGCAGCACGTTACTCTGTTTAGACTGCAGATGTTATAGTCAGGAGAACTCTGCTTGAGCCACTGGTCTCCTGCTCGTTAGCTTGGTGAGCCTGATCAGCACTCATCAACTCTCTTGAGTCCCCCGAAGAAAAACCTGACACCTCAGTAGTGCTAACCCAATGTAAGTGCTCAATACATTTTTGTTGAATGAATAAATGGTATAGAAAGTGATACCAATGCATAGTTTCCATGTATTCATTCTGTGGTCTCTTATAACTTTCCTTAGGCCTACAGACTATGTAAAACCAAACTTAGTTATTCCCCACCATTTAGCCAGAACTATGTGTGTGCCTGTTATACAATAAAAGTAACTAGCCTAGAAGGGTGACACATGACTTGTCATCTTTAATATTCCTTCATCATATAATCCCTCTTTGGATACATATGTCACCTGTCAGGTAACCTTCCAGAGAAGCTTGACTGTAACCATTTGTTCTTTGGTTTGGATGATGAATGAAATGGGTTAGATCATTTAATTCACTATATGGCACCCAAATGTTAAAGCTGAAGGAAAAGAATGTCTGACAAATTGTTTGTTGTCATTAAGGTTTATTTCTCATCTGCCTTAGATGGTTTCTGCCTCCTCATTCATTGTCCAATACACAAAGCCAACTATTATAAGGAAGACAATACTTAATGAATGCTAGACAAATGATAGCCGAAGCTGTCTGGGGCATTATCAGATATGTGAGAGCCAAATTATAATGTCATTAGATGGGATGCCTCAAGTTATTATGGGGTTGTGCTTTCCAGAGTGCCCTTCCTTTATCCTCAGCATGGTTCTTCCTGGCATCTGTTTTCACTCAGAAGCTTCATTTTTTTAAATAACAGATGAGATCAAGTTTTCAACCTTCTGTTAATGCCAATTTTAAAATGCCTAAGTGATACCCAAAACATACATCATACAAATACAAACTTAAAAAACTAGAGTCACAGGGATGTGGGATGTATGTAAGTCTCTACTTACCCTATCTCCACGGCCTATTTTCTTCAGGCACAAAGTCTCTTCTTAGACAGTGTTCTTGCATTCATTTCATAGCTAGTTCTTGGAATATTGGCACTCTGTTAGTAACTGAAGAAAGAAAGAAAGAAAGAAAGAAAGAAAGAAAGAAAG